>CAAKHG010012822.1:2014-23006 GCA_901007715.1 Dactylopterus volitans | reverse complement strand
GTGTTGAGAATGCCCTTGGATCATCTGATGGGAAGGAGCTGGCGGGTGAGGGATGGAAACTGTGCCCTTTACTGGCTGCATCTCGTTTTCCAGCACCCCTCCCCCCCCCCACCCCCCCCCCCCCCCCTAAAACCCCCCCCCCCCCCCCCCCCCCCCCTCCTCAGTGGCACACTGTGCCTCATCCAGACAGATCATCTCCCATTGGAAGAATTGCACGCGGCATGACTGTCCCGTATGCCTGCCGCTGAAGAACGCCGGAGACAAAAGGAACCAGCAGTGTGAGTGCCTCCTCGCCCTTTAGCGTGTCACTGTGGATGCTTTTTTTTTCGCGCGATACGTGTACCTGCTTGCGGCTCCAATCATTTTTAATTATTATCCAGCGTTGGTTTCGCTCATCCGCCCGTCTTTCGTCTCCCTTCTTTTTTTTCCTCGCCGCAGCTCTCGTCAGCAGCGCCGGGATGGGTTTGGTGAACTCTTTAGGCTCCGGAGTGCCCGGCGGACAGTCCAACGCTCCCAGCCTGAACCCTCCCAACCAAATCGACCCCAGCTCCATCGAGAGGGCGTACGCCGCCCTCGGCCTTACTTACCAGGGCAACCAGATGCCCCAGCAGTCGCCACAAGCCAACATGCCAAACCAGGGGATGCCGGGGCAGCCTGGCATGAGGAGCCTGAATGCCATGGGTCAGTGTGTCCGTCATGCACATCTCAGATTAGGTGGTGAAAGGCCTGAGTTATCAAGACTCAGGACGTTTGTGAAAATTGGAAATTGATTCTGAAATGAACCGGCTGAAATTTTCGGTGCAGCAAGCCGGATGTTTGAAATTCTGTGAATCGGCTCAGAATCGTCGTTGCAAATCGTTTACAAATCCGTGTTTTTAAATGTACATTGATGACGTAATCAAGCGAGAGGGGAAGTCCGAGCGGTGCCCTCTGCAGTAAAAGTGAGCGTATGGAAGCGCTTTGAATGGAAAAGGGAGCTGGAAAAGAGCCGCAGCACCACAGTTGCGTCAAATTCAACTCAGATACGATGGAAACGCAACAAACAGGAGAAATTTCTATCACGTTTCCATCCGGAAGAGGGAGGAAAAAACACCCGTTTGTAGTCGCTGCCGACCAGGGGACCATCAAGCGAGCGATGTCAGGGCTTCCAGCCATGGTGAAGGACCTGCGTCCGTATGCAGCGGCTGAGAACCAGAACCTTCATCCAAGAACCACCTGGAAGATACTTAACCGACACGGCGATCCGGCGCGCTGCAACCAGACCAGAACCCAAGTCAAGGAACCGCCCGAAGAACGCTGGTGGGAGAGCTGGATCATGCGAGGGGGAAGGAAAAAGAAATCGATGGCATTCTTGACGTCGCAGCCCTTCCGAATCGCGAGGTGCCCAGAGATTCCCACCCTGATTGCTGAGCACCTCCGCGGGGGCCGGCGGTTTTGGTCCTTTTGCACGCGCCGTCGCCCTCAGTGCAACCAGGCAAACACAAATTCGGGCTCGCTGGCTCGCCGGCCTGCACAGACCGTCATGACAGAGAACCAGCTCAGGGATGACGTGAGGGAGCGTTCCGATTCCATCTCATGCATTAAGAATGAGGATAAAGTTGATCCGTTTGTTGCCTCTGTCATATGTCAAACTGCCTTCTGGCGACATGAGTTTAATGTTTTTTTTGTTTGTTTGTTTGTTTGTTTTTAGGCGAAGCCTTAAAAGCGCCTGAAGCATTTTTTTTTTAAATGTTAAGAAGAACTGACCCTGAAAATTATACTCTATACTTGTCAGTATTTATTTAAGTAGAAATCAGCAATCAAGGTGGTAAAAGTTCCCTCTCCTGTTTCTGAGCTTTCAGCTGCATCTCATGATTATTATTTATTTATTTATTTTTGTATCAGCGAATGGAGCTGGCTCACACGACCCACACCTGGAACTCAAGGAACGCCACGATAGTCTATAAACGCCGTCACTCTGCGCTCGCAGCCAGCTCCGCTTTGGAGATCTCCCCTACGCGGGCGCAAATGCTTAAAGGCGCTTGCTTTTTCCGCCCGTGTTGTCGTTCACGTTTCCCGAACTAACTTGTCAAAATGTCCCCGTCCAGGAGGGAACTCGATGGGAGTGAATGGAGGAGTCGGGGTGCAGCCCCCGAATCAGCAGTCCAGCCTACTACCAGACGCCATGTTGCACAACAGCATGAACGCGCAGAGGTGAGGGCCGCTGTCGACCGGTGGTGGCCGCGAGGCTTTTTTTTTAAAAACGTACTCTGTCCTAACTCACCCGTTTCCCTTCTCGCGTTCCAGTTTGATGAATGACAGCGTGGGGAACCTGGGCGCCATGCCCACCGCAGCTCCGCCCTCTGCCGCCATGAGGAAGTCCTGGCATGAGGACATCACGCAAGACCTCCGCAACCATCTTGTGCACAAGCTGTGAGTCCGCTGAGCCCTGCGAGGGAGAGAGAGAGGGAGAGAGATGTCCACAAATCTAATTTAGGAAACAAGAGCTAACAAAATTACCTTAATTTCAATATCAGATCATTTTCCAGCACCGAGTGTTAATTTGATTGTAGTTGCCTGAAAATGTGTATGGCAAGGCTCTCCTGTGTGTGTGTGTGTGAGCAGTGTGCAGGCCATCTTCCCCACTCCCGACCCAGCTGCACTGAAGGACCGGCGGATGGAGAACCTGGTGGCCTACGCTCGAAAAGTAGAAGGGGACATGTATGAGTCGGCCAATAGCAGGGTGAGAAACCAGCGCGGCGGCCGTGGGTTTCCGGTTAAGGAACGAGGAAGTGAGTTCACACGCATCGAGTGCACCCCTGGCTCACCTGTGCTGCATCCCCCTCAAGGCGGAGTACTACCACCTCCTGGCAGAGAAGATCTATAAGATCCAAAAGGAGCTGGAGGAGAAGAGGAGGACACGCCTCCAGAAGCAGGGAATGATACCTGGACAACCTGGCATGGCCGCCTCCGGCATTCCACAAGGGCCACCCGGCCTGGGACAGCCGCCCATGGCCCCGGGGCAACCCCCAAGTAAGTAGACGTCCCCACTTTGCCTCCTGCAAACATCTGTCTCAAGACGGGAACGTTTGAGCGTTACTGCGCTTGCTCGTTCTGTATAAAACTTCTGGAGGTGAAATCTTGTGGTCCACTGGTCCGCTCAACCGGCATTCACTGATCCCGTGATCTCCCCCCCCTCCCCCTGTCAGATGGTCCTCATGCCGACCCGTCCATGGTCCGACCGGCTGGACCGAATCAGATGGTCAACCGGATGCAGAACCCGGCAGGTAAAGATTGCAGGTGTAGATGACAGCAGGACGTCCGAATCATGCAGCGTCATAGAAGCGATGCCGCATCAAGGGGCTGTGAAATGAAAAGTCAGCAGATAAACACCGTGGACATTGATTGATTAACGATCATATCGGGAGCTCGAGCTTTAAAAAAACCGATCCCGGTCGTCGGGGCCGTTCAGGAGATTAAAGGCTCGACCCGCCGAGCCTTCCTCTCTTAGCGCAAAGTAGTTCTGAAGTAGTAGATGGTTGGGAGAGCAGCAGCTGAGTGAGTTTGCTGATGAAGGCAAAGCTCTGGGGTCACGCCGACCCGCCGCAGGAATGCACCGCGAATCGCGGAGTGAGCAGATTTTTAAAATTTCCAATGAATAGGAGTGAAAACGCCGTTTTTTTAATCTTTTTTTTTCCACCAGCACTTGACCTGTGCATCACTTCTCTGTCCTCCCCCTCTCGTCTAGGCCTCAACCAGTTTGGTCAGATGGGAATGCAGTCGATGGGTCAAAGGTCGACGCCTCCTCTGCCTCTCAGTGCTCCGATGAACCAGGTTGGCGTAGTTGCATCCGTGTTCTCCATCACATTTTGCTTTTGAGGACAAAAATGTTCTGACGAAGCCACGCGAGGCCAAATATTGTGAAAATGTTGGTTGTGATGAATTATTAACACAAAATGCAAAGAAAAAAAACCATTTTAGTACATCCTAAGAAATCATGTGATGCAGCTGTAAATGCGACAAATCTTTTACTCATTTTTAATTAGACTCAAATTAACGTGGCCCTCGTTGTCGTTCGTTCCCAGATGGGAATGGCAGCGCCGAGAATGGGTCAACCAAACGCCACGCAGTTGCAGAACCAGTACCTCCCTCCAGGCCAGTTTCCCGGGTCCAGTCCGGGACTTGGCTCCGGCCCCGTCGGCATGAGCCAGCCAGCAGCACAGACCACAGTGCCACCAGTAAGGGCCACGCCTCGTGACATCAAATATGAGTGTGTCTGCAAACAATTATCAGCGTGGATGCGGCGGCCAATGTTGGGCCGTGTGAACGCTGCATATTCCCGCCATTTTTTACAACCCTTTAAAGACCAAATATATGTGCTTTGCTAATTTGATTACTCCAGTTTATAATTTTAAAAATCCTTTTCATGCCTTTTCCTTGTCGGTGCTTCTCCTTTAAATGATCTCCACCTCCTCCTTGCTCTAACCGACCTCTTGCGCCCCTTGCAGCAGAACCAGATGTCAACGCCACCCTCCCTCCCAGCCAGCAGCCCCTCCGCTCAGCCCGCCTCGTCTGCTCCGGGAGCTGGAGCGCCCGGAGGCCCCATGGGCCCCGGCGGCGGCGCGGGGCCGCTGCCCAACCTGCCGCCGTCCTCGAGCTCCTCCGCTCAGCCCGGCGCCTTCCCTCACTGCCCGCCCATCCGGACAAACTCGCCGTCGCCGGCGCGCAGCCTAACGCCTCAGCCGCACCAAACGCCCCCGACGTTACCTCGGTCCCAGACGCCGCAGCCGCAGACGCCCAGCACGCCGCAGCTGCCGCCGCCGCCTCCACAGCAGCAAGCCGCCTCGCAGCAGCAGCAGCAGCAGCAGCAGCAGCAGCAGCAGCAGCCGCCGCCGTCGTCAGGGCAGGCGGGGAGCTCTGAGAAGGCCAATCAGCTTCCGCAGCAGACACTTGGGGGCGCAGGCCCCCAGGCAAGTCAGTCTTCTTCGGTGCCTAACCAGAATGCTCATGTGCCAGTGCAGCTGCCGCAGACCCCAGTGAGTAGATCGTCCTGCTTTTTTGCCCCACCCACACTCTGCTTGTCCTGACTGCTTTGGTCTAAAGAGCTGTTGATTTGTAAAATGCACGGCTTGCTCGGGTGGCCGGGATTTGTTTCACTCACAGAAACTGGACCGAAACAGATTGTTAAAGAATATTAATCTTTTTTCATTAGTCTCCTGTTCTTTGAAGAAAGATCAGTGTTTCAGATGACTCAACAAAAAAAAAACCCTGTAACCTCTAAAGCTCTAAAGCCTGTATCTCTTCCTTTTTGCTTCTAGCTCTCCCCGAAGCCTTCTCTGACGGCAGACGGTCAAGTGTCGTCTCCAGCCTCGGTCAGCAGCAGCGCCAACCCCAGCTCCCAGCTCGCCACGGCGGACGGCCCCGCCCCGAGCCAGGACGACGTCAAGATGGAGGTGAAGAAGCAGCAGCAGCAGCAGGAGGAGGAAGAGGAGGAACGTGCTGAAACCCAAGGAGAGGGCAAGGGGAAGAATGGCAAAGGCCCGCCTGATGTTAAGATGGAGGAGAAGCCAGAGGTGAGAATGTCAACCACCACTTCCCGACCTTGATCCGAAACTGACATGCGGTTTGATCTGAGGTCAGTGCAGCAGGAGTATTGAATTCTGACATTTGAAGTCGTCTTCCTCTCAGATAAAGACGGAGAAGCCCTCAGGGGACGGGTGCAAAGGCGAGCCGATGGACACCTCCTCGTCCTCGGCGCCGCCGTCAGCGGCCACCGACGAGGACAAGAAGCCGGAGGTGAAGAAGGAGCCCAAAGAGGAGGAGGAGGGGTCGGGGTCGGCGGCCGCCAACAGCTCCCCCGCCGGCGCCCAGAGCAAGAAGAAGAGTAAGTCCCCACATCGCACCCGTGGTCCGTCCGTCGGAAGCGGCGATGACAAGCTGACGCTTGGAGCAGTTGTTGAACATCATAAAATGGCTAATGGGCGCATCGGCCCACCAGCGATGCTTTGTTTTTGCGATGCTCATAGTCAGGTGCTTAATAAACGTGTCCAATAAGACTTGTTTACATAGATGCTTTACCAGAGTAGAGTAGAGTAGAGTCTGTGCCATGTAGCGGAAAAAGCGACATTTGATGCTGCGATGGTCTATGAATAAGTAATTGATTAATTGCGAAAGCAAACAGATGAAGCGACAATGAGAAAAAAAAACTGTTAGTTGCAGCCCAAATTATGATTCCAAACGTTTCTCATTCACTTTTTTTTTTTTTTTTTTAACCCCGCCCCCCCCTCTCCAGTCTTTAAGCCGGAGGAGCTGCGTCAGGCACTCATGCCCACCCTGGAGGCTCTGTACCGGCAGGACCCCGAGTCCCTGCCCTTCCGTCAGCCGGTGGACCCCCAGTTACTGGGAATACCCGTACGTATTCGAACTAGTAACAAAACTAACCTGGTAAGGGACTGCACTGGCTGCCATTTTGCTTCAACTCCTCTGAAAACAGTAGATTTTTTTTCGTTTGTTTGTTTGTTTTCCCTTTGTTCATCTTGAATGTTTTTGTTTTTTTTCCTCCATAGCTGTCACATTTCCAAACTCTGTTTTGCATATCTGCTTCCTCAGCCTTTCACTTCTCCCGCTGCATGTCAAGACGTTTTTTGTTTGTTTTTTTTTTGTTTTTTTAAGAGAACGAGATCCGAAAGTGCTTTTGTTCGCCCGCGTCTCTTTTCTGCAACTTCCTGTCATTTGTAAATCAAAGCAACGACTCTGATGAACATCGGCGTGTCCTTTTTTTTTTGATGAACAAGGACGAGACGCTCGTACCTGTATGTGCACTTCTGGCAAAAAAAAAAAAAAAAAAAAAGATAAATGGCGATTTTTTTGGCTTTAAAAAAAAAACAAAAAAACGCAGGCAAGCGCAGAAAAGGGACGAAACTCGAGGCGTGTCACAGCTCGGCGTGCGAAAATAATTCACCACAGTTCATGAGTCATTTGCTTTCATTTGTCACATTGATTTGTCTTTTTGCTTTTTTGCCTTTTTTTTTTTTTTTTAATCCATTTTGCTTTTAGGTTTTTTTGATTTGGCTTCTGTGTAGTTTTCCATCCTCGTGATCCACCGCTCGCTAGCTCTCTAGTTCAGTTCCTCACCAGTAGTAGTGTGTTCAGGTGGGCCGTGTGTAGAGGTGGGACCCCCCCCCCCCAAATAACAAAAACGTCGGCACGTGATGATGCTCAATTTAGCACACGTGCCCCTGTTGCCGCCGCTCACTCCGCAGTCCAGTGATGCGAATTTTCCACCTAAATTCCTCTTTAATGTTGTCTCACAAAGTTGCTCGTAAACAGGTGGAATTTACTGTTGTTGTTTTTTTTTTAAAAACCACTTTACTCTGACATGAATTTGGCTCTTGAGGTCGAAATGGTTAGAAGCATCACTTGTTTGTCCATGTGAGCGGCTCCACCGGGAGACGAGGGCTTTGCTGTTGCCATGGCGACGCCGAGATAGCCCCTGCTACCTCCTCTGTATTTTTTTTTTTTTTTTTTTTCGGTTGAACCTGCCAACAGCCTTTTCTGGTCCTCGCCGCCTGTTGGTCGGAGAGGAAGCGCGCGAGCAGAAAGGCGCCTCGCAGACCCCGCGCGTCCCTCCCCGCACGGCGGCTCGCCTCGAGCGCGGTCGCCTTTAACCGCGCCACCGCCGGCGGCGGCGCGGTTAAAGGCCGACCGCCGCGTCGCTGAGAACGAGTGAAGCTCTTATCTTGCTGTTGCCACTGCTCTGTTCTTCTCGGCTTTGCACCCTGGTCGCCTCTGCGCAGTGCCTGGGAGCTCTCGCGGGCCTTCAGAGCCCCGCGGAGGAGCATTTTGTGTTTTCTTCACCGCCGGCCAAAGGAATCAACCTTTTCTAAATTGATTTGCTGTGATCACAAGCCCGGGCTTGAGTTGCCAAAAAAAACAAATCTGTTGCTATTTTTTTTTTTTCCCTTCTTTTTTAATATCAATCATATGAGCAGCAGAAGAGCCGGCAGACTTGTGTCGGGCTCGCGGCACGGGCAGGAAGTTAGAACGCAGGGTGCAAAGCGGAGGGCTGGAGGGCAGAAGTTGTCATGTCTCTCTGTTTGCACGCGAACCTTCTCCTCTGCAGCGCTCAACAACATTGTCCCCCTGCACCCTCTTCTCTCCCCACTCTGGTCTCGCCCCGGTCGACCGCAACGCCCGAATGGTGACGACGACGCCCCTCCCTCATCTCTCGCGTCCCGCTTCTATCGACGTCCCCTCGCGGCATGGCCCGCTCGCCCCCGCGTCGATCCCTCCCCAAAAAATCAGGACTACTTTGACATTGTGAAAAACCCCATGGACCTGTCGACCATCAAGCGGAAGCTGGACACGGGCCAGTACCAGGAGCCGTGGCAATACGTGGAGGACATCTGGCTGATGTTCAACAACGCCTGGCTGTACAACCGCAAGACGTCGCGCGTCTACAAGTACTGCTCCAAGCTGGCGGAGGTGTTCGAGGTGGAGATCGACCCCGTCATGCAGGGCCTGGGATACTGCTGTGGGAGGAAGGTGAGCGCGGGGGAGGCGGCTGTTGACGCTCCGAGAAGATGCTGAAGACGGCGATCGCGGCGGCGGCGGCCGGGTCGGGCGTTGATAACTGCTCACGACTTCCTCTTTATCGTTTCAGTTTGAGTTTTCCCCCCAAACTCTATGCTGCTATGGAAAACAATTATGCACCATCCAACGTGACGCTGCTTATTTCAGCTACCAGAACAGGTAAGGGCCGTGGACACACTAGAACACACACACGAGCACACACACACACACACACACACATATAGATCAGACACGTTGCTGTGAAAAGTGCCGCCGGTGACACCGGCTTGAATGTGTCGTCTGTTGCACCTCCGCACATTTTCCCTACGACATGCTGTCCTGTCAGCAGATTGGTGCAATCCCAGATGAGCTTTAATTTGGCACCATCTCCATCTTCATAGCCCCCCCATGTATAAATTTTTTTGTTTTTTTTGTTTGTTTTTTTTTCTCATTCATAAAGTGGGCTCCAGTCTTCGTCGCCGTCGTTTCCCACTTAACGCGCACAGCTCGCGACGCCGCGTCCGATATTGACCTGCATTAAACTGGGGGAGGGTGGCTGTCGTTCTCGCTAGCAGAGGAAAGGCTCCCACTTTATAAATGAACTGAAAGGATGATGGGTCTTTGTTGCTTTTTACCATTTTTTTTTTTGTTCCCCTCATTCGCCCTTTCATGTGTGGAGCCCCCCCTCGCCCCCTTCCTCCTCCACAGCTCTGAGTGGGCTCTCATGTTGCTGTAATGTTGTTGTTGTTGTTGACCACTGGACGTCTGACGCTAATCTTTGCTTTGCCTTGGCTCTCTGTCCTCTGTTGGTTGTTGTACACATTCTGTCTGTCTGTCTCTTGTCTGTCTGTCCCCCCCCCCTCCCGCCCCCCTCCCTCCACCTCTGCCCCTCCATTGTCCTTGTCCGACCTGTAACAATTTATTTCACGCTTTTTTTAATATTCATTTTGACCTCCCCATCTCCCCCCCCCCCCTTTTCTCCCCTTCTCTCCCCCCCCTTTTTTTAACGCTTGTGATGTCTGCATTGGCCTGCTTTGGTGTGACCAATCATCCACTCCGAAAATTTGCGCTCAAAATCAAAACACCCGCCCACACAAAAAAAACCTGCATCACGATTGGCTGCTGGCGACGACCTACCTTGCCCTTCCGCCTCCTCCTGTGTGTCCGCGCCCCTGGCCTGCCCTGCCCTGCCCTGATTGGCGGCTGCTTCTTCGTGCCCGCTCTGTGATTGGCTGTGCTGATGGCGAACGGTGTAGTTCACCAAAATATGGGCTTCTTGCTGACAGGTACCACTTCTGTGAGAAGTGTTTCAACGAAATCCAGGGCGAGAGTGTGTCCCTGGGGGATGACCCCTCCCAGCCTCAGACGTGAGTATCATCCCACTTGGTTTTCTAGAATTCCTCTCGCGGATGGTTTGCGACGGAATAATTTTCCATATCCGGTTTAATCGGTTTATGAAGTTCTCAGTTCTTAGTCTGTGAAATGTGAGAAAATGGCAAAAACAGCGTGTGAAGAATCAGTGTTTCGCAGACTCCCAAGGCGCTTCGGCGTACAAATTTCCAGTTAGCAATTAGCATTAGCAGCATCAAAGGGGCTCCAGCAGATTTTCCTGTAAACTTGGTGTCCGACCCGAAAAAAAGGCTCCTGCAAACCTGGAACCCCGTGAGAGCTACGCTAACCTTCCACTGGCCTGGACTCACTTCTGCATTAATGCTTGTACGGCATCAACCCTGTGATGCACAACCAAGCAGCCGAGTATTTTTGCTGCAGGGGTACTATTGGAAATGAATTATGGGACCATGAAGTCAATAAAACAAAACGGAAATTGAATCATGCAGATTTTTTTTTTCCTTGAAATAACAAACAAAATGATAATGAACAAAAACATCTCCAATATCGAGGGAATCAGAAAGCGGGGGGGGGGGGACGTAAGCATTCCGGGTGGTTCAGTTTACACAATATTCACACTCCTATACAGGTTATACAGATATTTCAGGTTATAAAGTGAAATCTTCCTCTTCCTTTATGGTTCCAGCTGCTGATTGACAGATAAAGGCCATGTACCATGCGTCCATCCGCAGTTTCTGACAGAAGCACATACACATTCGGTTTCTGACCGTTTGGCCTCTTTGAAACACCTCAATGTCCTCACAAGGAATTGAAGGAGTTAAAGTTCCGTTGACCAGATTGATATTTGACCGCACGCGCGCATCGACCGACCCTCCCGACAGCGTACTCGTGTCTAAGAGGTTCGTCAGCAGCGCCTCCCGCCTGGGGTTCGGCTCCAGTTTTCACCGCCGATTTTCTACTTGATGGAAGAGCGATAAATAAATCTGAGTCATTAAGTGCGGCAGGGAAAGATAATGAACAGCACAGCCAGGGTTCCCACGTATTCCCTGAGAACCTGGGGAAAAGGGTTGACTAACTTTTCCACGGAAGACATGTGGAAAATAAGAGGGCGACTAAAAAGTCCTGCACAATTATTTCACCATCCTCCTGCTGTCCTTTTTAGGACAGTAGGATGCGTGCCGGTAAAATATTTAAGCGCCTGTTTAGACGTGGGTTCGGTGGGGGAAAGAAAGATGGCGCTTCTCATTCACACCTGTTTGTTTTGGTTGTTTTCCTCCCCCCCCCCTCTCCCTTCAGGTCCATCAACAAAGACCAGTTCCAGCGGAAGAAGAACGACACACTCGACCCAGAGTTGTACGTTACTTTCTCGCATCATTAACTGTCATGTATTCTGGTTTGTTTTGTTGTTGTTTTTTTCATTCAGATTATCCGCACATCCATCGATTTATTTTTTTTTGACGATCACGGATGCAATCATGCTTTTAGCCGATGCACTTCTTGTCCTGCGGGATGGAAGGGTGGCGCGTGGTGGCAATAACCGGTGTCTGCTGTGCCTCTCCTGTGTCCTCTCGCCCCCACTCAGGCTCGTGGAATGTACAGACTGCGGTCGTAAAATGCACCAGATCTGCGTCCTGCATAATGAAACCATATGGCCGTCAGGGTGAGCCAGCCACTCCGCGTAACCCTCGATATCATGTCCCATTGCAGAAATGTAGATATTGGCGCTCCCTATAGACTTGATAACAACAACGGATTGATGCACTTCTCGTGTAGGTCCATTCCTAATGGACCCTCGCAGTTTCAGATCGGGTTAGGGAGCAGAAGCCGAAGCCTCGGAACACAGATGCGCAACATAGAAAAGTCCCGTAGCTCCGTTGTAGGAGAGAGTCTGTCGTTAATTTGTTCTTCCTCTGTGGTCTGCTGGTAATTAAAAGATGCAATAAATTTCGGAGTCATTATGGCTGTTTAGAGGAAGGAAGGCTGACATGAAAGGCCCCCCTTGATTGAAACCATTTAATCAGTGTCGTCAGTGGCTCTTGTGACGGGGGGGCCGGTTGCGAACCTGCGAGTCTAACGGCTTATTTCCTCTGCGACCGCAGCTTTGTATGCGATAACTGCCTCAAGAAGGCCAACAAGACACGGAAAGAGAACAAATACGCAGCCAAAAGTAAGTGGAATACGCCAGTGTGCTTTGCATGTTTTGTTCTGCCCCGCAAACAGTTTCCAGAGTTGATCCACGTTGTTCAAATCTTCTTTGCAGGACTTTTAAGGAACGGGTGTATTTAATCATTGTTTTTCCATACGTTTTTCCATCCATGGGATAGGATTTTTTTTTTTTCTTTTTATAAGACAAATGAACGCTTTGGGTGGGGGCGAGAGGGGCGGTAAAGACGGATCAAGCCGAATGAGAAGTATGTAAACTCATGTTGCGTGGGGGGAAAAAACATGCCTCCACGTTGTGACCAGCACTGAAAACAACACGGCGTCTTTTATGGACTGTTGCCAACTGGGCAAGCAGTGGCCATTTTATTTGTTTTGTTTTTTAGTTGTTGTTTTTTTCAAATAATGTATGTTTTTTATGGTAAGGTTTTTTTTTACGTTGACTTCATTCTGTAGCTGCGCTCAAGTCTGTCCTTTTATTTGCAGTCTGATTCCGAAAAACTACGAGTTCTTTGTATTGTGATCAGAAATCAGCAAAAAGTATTTATTGTGTCTTATTTTAATAGTTTTCTGAGCTGCTTCGTCAAAAACCACTCGGCTGTGAATATTCAGCTTTTTAATTGTTTACTTTGCTCTTCAGATTTTTAAAGTAACTTTTTCCAAACACTTCACAATATTAGTCATTGAAATGAATGGAAATTCTCTGTCAACTTTTAAAAATGTTCAGCTTTTTTAAGCTTTAGCACATTTCAGCTTCTCTGCCTTTTTTTAAAAAGAATTTCAGTAATTTTAGCGTTGCTTTTCATTTCAGCATTCATGGTCACATTTACACATATATTTTTATTTTTTTAATCAGATTTTTTTTGTGTGTAGAAAATCATTCTTCCTGACTTAGGTTTTGAGTGTTTTGAGAAATGCACAATGTGTTAAATTTGACGGCTTCATTGCTCACCTGGACCTCTCCCGACAGGCTCCGGGCTTTAAGCCCAACAAATTTTCTGGAGAAAAGAGGGAAAACTTGCCTATTTATCCGCGATTATTTACTTTATCGTTTAATTTCCGCTCCTATAATGAATGTGGTCATCGCTGCATCGTCTCCTGCAGGGCTTCCTCAGACCAAGCTGGGGAACTTTCTGGAGACTCGAGTGAACGACTACCTCAAGCGGCAGAGCCACCTCGAGTCTGGCGAGGTCACCATCCGCGTGGTCCACGTCTCGGACAAGGTGGTTGAGGTCAAGCCGGGCATGAAGTCCAGGTAGGAGGACGGAGGGAGTTGTTCCATTTGATACATCGGGTCATCAAATGTACTTAGGTTGTCAGTTCAGTGAGCTAATTTTGACTAGACGAGCCATTCTTCCAAGCCTTCACATGTCAGACCGTTGCTGAAAAGCCAATAATGTAGCCCAGAAGCGGCAGGATGAGCCGCTGGATACGACCACCTTGGGGTTTTGTGACCATCCGAGTCGTTAAAAAAAGGAATTCCGTCCTCACTCTGCGTTTGTCCTTCATTCTCTTCCAGGTTTGTGGACAGCGGGGAGATGTCCGAGTCTTTCCCCTACCGGATGAAAGCCTTGTTTGCCTTTGAGGACATCGACGGCGCGGATGTGTGCTTCTTCGGCATGCACGTCCAGGAGTACGGCTCGGACTGCCCGCCCCCCAACCAGAGACGGGTTTACATCTCGTACCTGGACAGCGTGCACTTCTTTAAGCCCCGGCACCTCAGGACGGCCGTCTACCACGAGATCCTGCTCGGCTACCTGGAGTATGTCAAGAGGCAGGGGTAAGAGAGAAGCTCGGGCCGGCGTGAAACCTGTGAAATCGGACGCTTAAACGCGGGCCTGCTATGCAGCGGCGAGCTGCAACTGGCCATTTTCCTCAGCGTCAACATGGCTGCCTGATTTTAAAAGGCAACGTCTCCCTGCCTCAGGTTCACGACCGGTCATATCTGGGCGTGCCCTCCGAGCGAAGGGGATGACTACATCTTCCACTGTCACCCGGCGGACCAGAAAATCCCCAAGCCAAAGCGCCTGCAGGAGTGGTACAAGAAGATGCTGGACAAGGCCGTCTCCGAGCGCATCGTCCATGATTACAAGGTGAGGCCCGTTTTTCCCCCGAGTCGTCCAGTCGTTATCGCCTGCAGCGGGAAGCGATGTGAAAAGAGCTAAAAGGACCGAATGCGGGTCAGTTTTTCCAGTTGAAGAGTTCATCTCTGAAGAAAAAACAACCAAAAACTTTGCTGAGCCTCTACCATCGCTCCAGTGTAAGCTACATGTCCATCGTACATCGAGGTGCCCCAAATGAAATATGAATTTTATATTCAACTGACCGCATTTCTCTCCTTTTTGCCTTTTTTGATGAACACATCATTACTTTCTCACTCTTGAACTACAGCAAAAATCGATAAAACGCCCTGGTCCGTTCATCTCCGCGGTTAGATTTGAACCGTTTTGAAAATCCTGTCGTCAAACTCGACCCCATTCTTGCACCCCAAGTACCCCTTTTTTTTTAAATTTATTACATTTTCGCGAACTACACCGATCAGCCATAACATTATGACCACTGCATGTTTTTACCATAAAATACAAAGCAATAAATTCTCCCTTCCGGAGGAGCTTTATGTTGAGAGGTGTTGACACGTTTTCGACATGAAAAAAAACCCTCTTGAAGGGAGAATTTACTGCAGGACTGCTGCATTATGTACAATGGAAAAAATGCGGTGGTCGTGATATTGCGCTCGGTCGGTGTAGTATAAATATGTGCACATGTGCTTCTGCGTCGTAAGTCATATTGTCACCGGACAATGTGTTCGCACATTATTTTCCTCATGTCTCCTTAAAGCTGCCACTCCGGCATAATATGATGATTGCGGCCATTTCCAAGTTGGCCCGAATCCATATTTTTCACAAAATAACCCCAGCTCAACGTCTCTTCAGGAGCTCTTCTTTCAGTCACGTTACATTGACATTTGAGTGTTTAATGTCACTATTATGTGACATTTGTGGAAGCTCTGTCCGCCCACAAAGGTCACATGACGAGCCGTTGACGGCGACATTAGCGGCATGACAAGCGCTCAACAATCACCCCCCCCTTTGTCTGTCGTCGCCGCCCCCCTCAGGACATCTTCAAGCAGGCGACAGAGGATCGTCTGACCAGCGCCAAGGAGCTGCCGTACTTTGAGGGGGACTTCTGGCCCAACGTGCTCGAGGAGAGCATCAAGGAGCTGGAGCAAGAGGAGGAGGAGCGCAAGAGGGAGGAGAACAGCACCTCCAATGAGAGCACAGACGTGAGTGCAGCCCAGATGTGGCGCATTCCCGTCCCGGAACATCGCCACAGTGATTCATGTCGAAGTTGACTTGTTTTTTTTTTTTCTTTCCCTTTTTCTTTCTTTCTTTTTTGTTTTTTTGTTGTTTTTTTTAAAATGTTTGACAGGCTGCAAAAGGTGACAGCAAGAACGCCAAAAAGAAGAACAATAAAAAGACCAGCAAGAACAAGAGTAGCTTAAGCCGAGCCAATAAGAAGAAGCCAGGGATGCCCAATGTTTCCAATGACCTGTCCCAGAAACTCTACGCAACCATGGAGAAACACAAAGAGGTGAGCGCTTGATCGCACCAACAGCCGCTTGCCCTTCTCCCGGTGAAAGGGATGGGCAAAATATTAGGAACACCTCTCACTATCAACAATATTGTTCCAGCTTCCAAAATTTAAAAAATCAGTCAACACTTCGGGAAAGGGGTTTAGTCACAAAAACTGCACAGAAATTTCTCAGGCGGCCACAGTTAACTGCTCCTCCGTAGCTTGACCTCACAGATATCAAGTTTATTAAGCGCTGACAAAATCACATGAAAGATGCAGTGTTTGTCTTTAATATTTGATTTTTTTGATAGTACCGATTGATCCAATTTGCATTTCTGGGAAAGGTTGTACCGTCTAGAAACGCACCATCCTAAGATTGAACCCGCAGCTGATCCTGCCCACTCTCAATTTGCCAGGTCTTCTTCGTCATCCGACTCATCGCCGGCCCCACCGCCAATTCGCTGCCCCCAATCACCGACCCGGACCCCCTGATGGCCTGCGACCTGATGGACGGCCGCGACGCCTTCCTCACTCTGGCGCGGGACAAGCACCTGGAGTTCAGCTCTCTCAGGAGGTCCAAGTGGAGCTCCATGTGCATGCTGGTGGAGCTCCACAACCAGAGTCAGGACCGCTTTGTCTACACCTGCAACGAGTGCAAACACCACGTGGAGACGCGCTTCCACTGCACTGTCTGCGAGGTGGGGTTGCTCAAACGCTCGTCTTTGTGGCTTTGCCCTTCACTCCAGCTGAAACTGCAGAAAAACATGCTTTTTGAATATTTTGAAGTGGAGGGACTCGCTAGCGTATTGGAAAGGACATTAACTCGGTCTCTCTTACAACACAGTCTTCTACATCAAACTCACGTTTCCTCAGGAGTGGAATTTGCAAAAATAATCTGTCAATCCTGTTGTGGGCTACATGTGAAGGGTAAAAACTGCCATATGTAAAATTGATCCATCTTTCTTCTTCTCTCTCCCCTCCGCCAGGACTATGACTTGTGCATCACCTGCTACAACACTAAAGGCCATGAGCACAAAATGGACAAGCTGGGTCTCGGACTGGACGACGACAGCAACAACCAGGCGGCGGCGGCCACCCAGAGTCCCGGCGACTCGCGCCGTCTGAGCATCCAGCGCTGCATCCAGTCGCTGGTCCACGCCTGCCAGTGCCGCAACGCCAACTGCTCGCTGCCGTCCTGCCAGAAGATGAAGCGCGTCGTGCAGCACACGAAAGGCTGCAAGCGCAAGACAAACGGCGGCTGTCCCATCTGCAAGCAGCTCATTGCCCTGTGCTGCTACCATGCTAAACACTGTCAGGAGAACAAGTGTCCCGTCCCGTTTTGCCTGAACATCAAGCAGAAGCTCAGGCAGCAGCAGCTGCAGCACAGGCTCCAGCAAGCCCAGATGTTGAGGAGGAGGATGGCCAGCATGCAGAGGGCGGGGCAGCCCGCTGGAGGCCCGCCAGGAGGACCTGTTGTCGGACTTCCTTCACCGGGGAACAATGGCACCACTGCGCCCAGTACACCCACATCCGGTGGAACTCAACCTCCAACGCCCCAGACACCCACTCAGACCATGCCTCCAGTCCCGCAGCAGGGCATGGGCCCTGGAGCTGGAGTGCAACAGCAACAGCAGCCAGGTGGGATGCCCACACAAGGTGGCATGCCTCCTCAGCACCATCTTCATCACCAGTTTCAGCAGATGGCAGGTGGGGGAGGTGGGCCAGGGGGCATGATGAGCTCGCCCCAACATCAGCAGCAGATGCTCCCTCAGGTTCAGCAGCAGCAGCAGCAAAGTGGAGCAGGGGCCAGCCATCAGCAGCTCCAGCAACACCCAAACAATTTGCCTCCATATGCAGGCAGACCCCCGGGGTCCTCCCCAATCCACCAGTCCCAGGGAAAACCAGTTCTTGGCTCTGCGACACCACCCCAGCAGTTGCCTGGTGGTACTGTTATGGCTGGAGGTGTTGGGGGTCAACAACCACCCAACCAGACCCAGGGCCAGCCTCCCCTTCCACAGCAGCAACAGCAGCCACCTTCTGGCCCTCCTCCGGCAGCAGTAGAAATAGCTATGAAGATCCAACAGGTCGCCGATGCTCAGAGGAAGATGGCTCAGAGACAAGCAGCCCAGGCAGCTGCAGGTTTGATGCCTCCTCATGCCCACCATCAACAGGGGCAAGGTCAGCAGATGGGCATGGGACACCCAGGAACTGTAGGGATGGTTGGACCCCAGGGCATGCCACCGCAGACCCAAGCAGCGGTGCAGGCTGCTCGGGCCCATATGGATCAACAACAAAGCGCTCCACCGGGGATGATGGTTGGTCCTGGTGGGCCCATGCAGCAACCGCCCCAGCAGGGTAACCTTCCCCAGGGTCTGCTCCCTCCGCAGGTTCAGCTTCAGCAACAGAGGATGGGTGCTCCAATTCCAAACCCACAACAGCAGCAACAGCAGTGGCCAGCCCAGGGGATGTCGCCCCAGCAAAGGCAGGCCATGATGAACCAAATGGGCCATTCAGCCATGATGGCAGCTCAACAACAACAACAACAAATGCAGCAGCAGCAGCAGCAGCACCAACAGACCCAGGGCCATGCTGCTTTGATGAGTATTGCGCAACAGCAGCAAGGTCCCGGTGGCGGGGTTCCAGGGGGAGCTGTACCGGGCACTGCCGGCATCCCAGGGGCCGGTGCTGCTGGAAACATCCCCCAGGCCGCCCTCCAAGAGCTTTTACGAACCCTTCGCTCACCTAGCTCACCACTCCAGCAGCAACAAGTCCTCAACATCTTGCGGTCCAATCCACAACTCATGGCTGCGTTTATTAAGCAGAGGGCCTCGAAATACAAGGGCGGGCAAGGGGGCCCCGGTGGACCTGGTGGAGTTCCAGGAGGTCCGGGACCCACGGGGGTTCCTGCTGGTAATGTCATAGCAGGAGGAGGCCCGCAAGTGAACATGAATTCGGCCGGCACGAGCCAGCCAGGGATGCAAATGGCGGGGCAGGGTGGGACGAATGTCAACATGGCAACTATGGCCCAGCTACAGCAAGTGCAGCAGCAGCAGCAGCAGATGCAGCAGCAGCAGCAGCAGCTACAGCAGCAGCAGCAGCAGAGACCAATGCTCAGTGGTTTACAACAGCAGCAAGTGGCAGCTCTCCAGCAGCAGCAGCAGCAGCAACAACAGCAGCAGCAGCAGCAAGCGGGAGGTAGAGGCATGCCAGGCCAGGGGCCACAGATGGCAAATCTCAATAATCCCCAGTTCAGAGAGCTGCTCATGAGGCGACATCTGCAACAGCAACATCTGCAACAGCAGCAGCAACAACAGCAGCAGCAGCAGCAGCAGCAAATGGGAGTAAACCATGGTCAGTTCCAGCAGCCGCAGCCACCACAGGGGCAGGGCTACATGGGACAGCCTGGGATGCAGCCTCCTTCGATGGGTCAGGGCCCACCAGGAGGCCCACCGCTCGGTCCTCAGCAGCCTGGTGGCCCCCAAGGCCAGCAGGGGCAAGGCTACCCAGGGTCAGTGGCCCAGCAACAGGCTGCCCTGCAGCAGAGGCTCCAGCACCAGCACCACCTGCAGATGCAGCAGCAGAACGCCATGGCTGGCATGCCGGGGGGTGATGCGGGGCCGGGCGGGGGCGGTGTAGTAGGTCCTCAGCAAACGTCTCAAGGCCCTCAGCCTGGTCAAAGCGGCCCACCACCGCCGTCTTCTCAGGCCCTTCTCCTCCATCAGAGGCTGCTCCAGCAGCAGCAGCATCTCGGCCCCGGGGGGTCACCAGCTCAGCACAGCAATCCCATGAGCCCTCAGCAGCCGCAGCAGATGGCCCAGTCCCCACACCTGCAGGGCCAGGCGCTGCCCACATCCCTGGCCAACCAGGTGAGGTCCCCCCAGCCTTCCCCGAGACCCCAGTCCCAGCCGCCGCACTCCAGCCCGTCCCCACGGATGCAGCCGCAGCCTTCGCCACATCACATATCCCCCCAGATGCAGACGGGTTCCCCGCACCCCAGCCACCTGAACCAGCACCACCCGGGCATGGTGGTCCCCCCACAACAACAGCCGGTGTCCCAGCAGCAGCAGCAGCAACAGAACTCTATGGAACAATTTGGGTCGGACCAGAGTGCCATGCTATCTCAGCTGAGCGGCATGGCGGGTCTCCACGGGCCGGGGGGCAACAGTCAGGACCCGCTGGGCCAAAACCTGAACCACAACCCTTTAGACATCATGTAGGAATTCAACCGAACTCGTCGAGTCGAGCTGGAGAAGCTCTGTGATCCTTCGCACAAACTGCACTCATCCAGGACAGTGTTATTGTTATGAATTAGCCTTTTTTTATATTATTATTATTAATTATTATTATTAAATGTTATTTAAAATGTTTTCAATAAAGATGCATTGAACTGAACTTCCTATGGGAGATGAACAATAAATCAAGCAGTCGTTAAAAAAAATAAATTAGAATAAAAATGAATCGTAAGTTATTGCTGTTAATATATTTTTTTTTTGTTGCCAATTGTGGACAAAGAGGGGGGGCGGTTTGTCCAGCAGCCCCCCGCCTCCACCTCTCGCAGAATACAAGAAAGGTAATATTTTTGGGGTATTGGGGGGAGGGAGCGTAGAGAGGGGGTTGTAAATGGTGGGTACTTGCCTTTTTTTTTTTTTTTTTTTAAGAAAATGTTTTTAAGATTTTAAAAATGGTCAAAAATTAAAAGAGGAAATTTATTGCTTTTGTCCACCATCATTCAGTCCATATCTGTTTTGCAGAGTGATGTGGATTATTATTATTAATGTAAATTCAAACCTACATATCTTCCCTTTTTTTTTTTTTATTAATGTTTGGGGTTTGCTTTATTTATTGTTTGGGGTCGTGGGGGTGGTGGGGGGAGGGGGGGCGTCGCGGACCCCCCGAGACTGCTTACAATTCATATAGAAATATATTTTTGTTATTGACTGTTCAGATGGAGCTGTGGATGTTTGATTTCACTCTCGCTGTCTGCCGGTTTGCGCCCGCCCGGGTGGGGACAGCCAAACGTCCGGGGTTTTCTCTTGTGGTTGCCGAGCTGTGAGCTTTGCGGCGTGACGCGCGGCGGCGGCGGCGCCCCCGCCAGCTCCCTCCTGCGACGGGACGGAGCCAGGAGCAACCACGCAAGCCCCACCCCCCCGCCCCCCCTTATTTTTGTTCCCCCCCTCCCTCGAATGTGTGTCCTTCCTTCAGAGACGCTTGGTTACGGAGCAGCGGAGGCTTTGGGGAGGGGGTGGGGTTACTTACCTGTGTGCCTGTACCTTTTTCAGTACATGGGCGTGAACCATGAGGGAGGGGTTGGGGGGGGGGGGGGGGGGGGGTTCTTTTTTGGTTTTTTTTTTTTGTTTTT
>CAAKHG010012816.1:0-10500 GCA_901007715.1 Dactylopterus volitans | reverse complement strand
CAAACTAGCACTTCGCCGAACTCAATCTAGCGTGTTTGTATTATAAGTACCGAGTGTGTGTGTGCGCGCGCGCTCTAAGCGTGTGGGTGGGCAGCTGCCACTACGGGGCAGTTAGTGAGGACTGGACTCGACTGTTGAGACGGCAGAGGTGCTATTTAGACGGCGTGGGCGTATCAGAACAGCAAGCTGAGGTTTTCAGGGTCAAAGAGTCAGAGCGGGGAGACCCGGCGGGGCTCTGAGCGGCGTCCGTCTGGAGCGAAAAGAAAAAAAAAACAATAACAAAACCAAAAAAGGAAGGAAAAAAAAAATAAAGAACCGAGCGCTCCGATTGGCTGCCCTTCTGTCCATCTGCAGTCACCTCTCCTCCCCCGGCTCCCTGTCATACCGTTGGTTTGTCCGACTTTTGCTCTCTGCGTCTGCCATTTGTCGACGCGTTTGCTCCTCCGGGTTTATTCCGGGGTCGCGGCCCCACCCTGGAGGCGGCCATTACGCAACCGTGCGCGTTAGCAATCTCGAAAGTTCATCTCGGTGTACTCTGGTCCCACTTTAATAAACGCGGAGCTCCTTTGGCTCGGGGCCGGGTCCATGTAAATGATCCCGGTAGAGTTCCTTCGCTGAGAGCAGCTTCCGTGCTTCCGTCGACGTCCGGCCACCTCAATTAATTCCGGGCTCCCGCTGGATTTTTATATACAGGCACAATGAACACGAGCGTGTGAAATGTACTTCGCTGCGCTTCCTCCGTGGATGGAACGGCAGGAGGAAATGTGCCATCGAGGGTCTCTTTTTGTCTGCGATTTGAAGCTCCGCGCAAGCGTTCCGGAGGGCGGAGCTCCTCTGGACAAGAACAAGAGGCGCCGCTGCCGCTCCGCGTGGTTAGTAGATGACCTCGTAGACGGTGGCCTTCTTGTCCCCCGAGCCGGTGACGATGTACTTGTCGTCCACGGAGATGTCGCAGCTCAGGACCGACGACGATTCTTTAGACTGCAGGGGGAGAAACGGACGCAGAGGGCGAGTCAGGAGACGCGACACGTGACCGCGGCGAGGAAAAGGGGACGCCGCTGCGTCTCCGTGAGCGACGTCACGCACTTGAACACCATGTTTTATAAGCGTGCTACACTAGAACTGCCACCGCGCGGTTGTTTGCCACCGAGAACCAGTCAAGTTGTTAACATCCACATGTGCAGATATACCATACTGGATGTGGCGAAGACTTATATGAACCATATGAGATGTAAGAAGAGAAGGAAAACGAGCGTCTTGAAATTTGGAGCAAATGTCGACTCAAGGACGAACTGATTAGATTTTGGTGGTCAAAAGGTCAAATGTCAATCTCACAAAACTTACTTTTGGCCCCGACTCTCAATGTTATACACTGATGACGGCAAAGTTCCACCCAACTTTTTAAAAAGGATTTTAAAAAATTACATTGCGGCATTTTGTGTCTGAAAGGTCAAAGGCTTTTCCGAGATTTCTATGACCGTCATTATATTCACGGAAAGTTTGGTGGCAGAAGGTCACTGTGACATCAAGAATCATGAGTGTGGGAACAGGTCATGCACACGGATTTTAGACAAATTTCTAATGGGATGAAGTGATGAAATTTTTTTTCCCCCACTCAATAAATGAAATGCTATTCAATCACCGTCCTCACTGGGAGACACGGATGCTGACTGCAGCTGCAGGCATGCGACCGCCGTAGGAGGGCGGGGAGGGGAATTCTAGGCCCTGCTGAGCCTCATCCTTCATCCATGAAACACATGGCGGATGTGATCATAAACAACAAACACTTAATGCCAATTTAACATGCCGGAACCGCACCCGCCGTGGGCAGCGCCGCTCGGCCGGGCGTGCCTAAACACCGTCTGGCTTCCTTCAGCGGCTGTGACAGCAGTGAGTCGGTGACATGGTGCCACCGACTTATAAATACACGGGATGATTGGAGATGCGGTGGCTGAATCCGTCCATGGGAAAATGTCTTTTTTTAAGCGTGTGGTGCGTCACAGTTACAGGCCGGCTGACCGGGGATTAGATTTTGTCTTTACTAGGACCCAGCCCACTTACATGGAAGTCTATTAATATGACTGTTTTCCAGTTATTAGGCATAACCATGTACTTCCACTGAAACAGAATAATTCCGGGAAAAAGCTATTATTCCGCAGGGGGAAAGTGGCCCATAAAATGAATACATTTTGATCATATCATTCAATTTGCCAAACCATCACAGAATTGTAATATTAGATGAGATGGGGTGCTTCGACGTGATTATTGGCACGATGCTTCACCGTACGCATCACCATGGCTGCCAATGACCCCCCCCCCCAATGTCATATTGCTTAAGTGGCTGCCGTGAAATGCTTCATGATGTGAGAGGAGGAGGAGTTCATCGTTTCATGCTTCACGTTTACATATGACACAATTACATATTCTTGCTCCTCACCTGGAATATGCTGGCTCCATAAGGTGTTCTCCAGGCGTTGAGCAAGTTGTCCTTCCCTGTGCTCACAAACCATTTGCCTGAGTAAGGAAAGATGACAGAAATGTCAATATTTGAACAAAAAAAAAAGTAAATAATGACATTTCATTATCAGCAATGTTATTACAGAACTGTCATGGCAGATAAGGCAGCCGGGGTCGAGGCGGGAAGCTGCTCACCACAGTAGGCAAACTGCAGGGAGAGAACGCAGCTCTCGTGGAGGTGAAGCTGGTATTTGTCCGGCTTGGTGACATGGAGGACCTCCACGTTGCTGCTCTCCATTCCCACGGCGAGCCACTCGCCCGTCGGACAGTAACCAAGGGAGAAGATCTGGAGGAGAGTAAAACGTTAACTTGACTTCGGCGTTTAGCTTTCGACCGGCCGCACCCATCGAGGATGCTCGTTTTCACAAATGAAAGTTCCGCAAGCGCATAGATGTTGAACGCGGCGGCGCGTCTCCGGAGTTGCTCGGCGACACGCTGTGCACACCTGCGACGTGAAGTCGTGCTGCTGCAGCTGCCGCCCTTCCCTCAGATCCCAGGATCGGACCGTGTTGTCCAGACCGCCGGTCCACAGCTTGGTGCCATCATTGGAAATGTCAATACAGCTGGCTCCATCTGTGTGGCCTTGGAACTGCCTGCAGGGGGACACGCATGCACACACACACACAGATTCCGAATTGAATAAAGATGGGGGGGTAATAAAAAAAAAAAAAAAGTTTGAACAAATACACACGAGGCATCAGGGTGCCTGAGCGGTGACTGTGCACAAGCGCTCCCGCTGTGACGGGCATACAGTATTTCACATGAGATGTTGCTAATAGTTCTGCTCGTCACATCAACATGGGAGCGGCACAGTTAGAATCGGGGATCAAGTAAAGAAACTTGGTGGAATTCCCGATTTGTTTTGCGCTAATCCGCTTGAGGGAGCGAGCCAGCGTCTCGTGTTCCAGCCTCTAATCGCAGGTTCTCTCTTACCTAACCAGCGTCTGGTTGTGTAAATCCCAGACTGCGATGTTGCCGTCGCTGCAACAGGAGAAGCAGACCTTGGAGTCCGGGCTGATGGCCAGCGCGTAGCACGCCGGTGCTGATGATGTTAACTCTGCCTTAATCCTGGGTGTGGGCGTGGCCAGGTCCCAGATTGACAGCGTGCTGGCCTCGCCCCCGACGATCAGCGTGCGGCCGTCGGGTAAGAGGCGACAGGAGCGGATGTAATTGTCCCGGTTCTGTCGCCGGAGACACAAAAGAATAAAATAGTTTTTCATGTGCAGAACTTCAGCCTTTACTGGTCTGTGTCACTGAGGCTGCCTTCACACTGCAGGTTCTAAAAAATTTTTTGCGGTTGTTCACATTATAGTTTAAATGCCACCGCCACCTGAACAGCCTAGAAACGTTAAGTGACCTGCGTGTGCAGAATAAGACGTGACGCCACACGCGGCAGTAAATATGGATGCCACAGATGATCGCATGTGCGTTATCAATTTTTGAAGTTGTGCAATCAGAGCTGAAAAAAAAGATGTCCGAGCGACAAAATGAAGAAGAAGACGAAGAAAAAAAACGGCACAAATTTAAACGCTGGGCTTCGATGACGTCGGACGACATGCGGCATGAGCATTCAGGCTGAGGTCGCTGTGAAAGACATCAGATATGTATCCAATTTAGGAGCTTATACGAAAGAGGCCGGGGTTTGATTTGAAAAAAAAAAAATCGATTTTCGCCATTCAGAATGTCACCAAAAAAAAAAATCTGATCGGATCTGGGCCACTTTTGCCTGCAGTGTGAACGCAGCCTAAAACCGCCGTTCTTCCCTGCATCATGACTGGTGATGAAAATATGATGATTACGTTTCCCCGGGCACTTACTCAAACTTGCACGCTTGTGTCGTATTAAAAATGGATTCACATCAGCGGCTCACTCACCAGACAGTCGAGTTGCGACACGGGGCTCTTGTTGCCTGGGTGACTGATATCCCAGACCTTGACGCAGCCCTTCCCTCCCGTGTAAACGTGGCGAGTGGGGTTGCTGATGGTGACGGCGCACACCACCTCGCCGTGGTTCAGCGTGTTGATCTGGCGGGCGTGGCGAGGGATCCCCGGGCCTACCAGGGCGTCTGGAGGGAAGGGCACAGGCTGCATTTGTCCGTCAGCCGCCACGTGGAATGAGTAGGCACTGGTGATACAATGAGGGTGGAGAAGAGGGAGGGGGGAGGGGGGTTACTCTATGACATCAGTCGTTGTTGATCAGAGCTCAAGCAAACAAACTGCGGCAAAGACTTACGGTTTGCCGCCAGGGATCCCTGTCAGACTGGGAGGCATTCCAGGAACTCGCATGTGAGGATGAGGATCAAAACCGACCTTGAGGAAAGAACACAGGCATCTCATGAGCCTTGCACCAACACACGCGCGCACACACACACACACACACCCACCCCCACGGGCATTGGTCGAATGCGCACGAGTCAATACCAACCTGTGGAACAGAGCATTAACAGTCATGTGCACAAAGCAAACAAGACACTCTCACCCCTGTGAATCTGAATGGCAAGTTTAAGAGTCAGCAAACACGCAGAGGCAGAGCTGTCAGTACTTACACAAGCCCCCACCCCCTCCACCCAATTCCCTCACCCCAACACACACACACACACGCACGCACGCACGCACGGAGCCAGTGAGTACACAACCTGAGTTTCGATCAAGTGTTGCCCAGACACAGACAAAGCTGCAAGTCTACTAAACCTATTTAAACAGGGTAATGAACACTGTGCAAACACGGCTAAGAGCGACGAGGTGATTGAACGCAACGCGCACCAGGATACCTGCTGTGCAAATACTATCACGCAGAAAGAGAAAATACAGCTGTGCAACTCTTCGCCGTCTTCAGCACGGAATATAAAAACGCCTAAAAAAAAAAAAAAAAAAAAAAAAAAACACTCGCGCCTCTCGGACTTCGGGCTTATCCTTTCATACTGTATGGATTTATGACTCTCAACATCGATTATGTAAGTAGTTTCCACCAGCAGCATGCAGCATTAAATAGGAAAAAAAAAAACTTAACTAAAATACTGATGGTTTTGCTCATTCGGATTTATATGGTGGGCTTGGTTTAGGTTTGATGAACGGTTGGAAGAAAGGAGGGGAAAAAAAAAATCAATAGAAATGTGGCGCTGACCGATGAAAAGCTCAATCAATTGATGGGAATAGGGAAAGAGGTCAATATCGCCGTCGCGGGTAGTCGGATGCTTCCAGGACTATCTGACAAACACGAGCAAAGCTATGGGTTTTACAATGATTATACAGAAAAGAAAAAAGAAAAGGAGGCCATTTTCACTCTCAGGCCTCTACCTCTGCCCACGCGGACACATGGGCGATGTGATCATACGCGGCAATTTAACACGCCAGATATGAATACCTCCCTCGTCCCCACAGCCCCTGTTCAGGAGCACGGATAGTGCCACTCGGCCAGGCGTGCCAAAGCGCTGTCTGGCGTCCCTCGTCGGCTGTGTCAGCAGTGAGTCAGCGCTGCTAGCTTAGAGTAAAGTTCGTAGACATGGCGAGCTAAATCTGTGCACGCATCTCTAGGAGCCCGAGCTGGCTGGGTGACATGACAAATTGTTTCCCGGTTCTTAGTCACGCCTCGTGTACTTCCATGACAGACAAAAAGGAGAGAGGGTGGGGGCCTGGGGGGGTCGTCTACGATGTAGAAAAGGAGAAAGATGCTAAATGCAGAGGAGGGGTCCAACATGTGTCAGACACGGTTCACCACCTCAGGCTCTTACGCGTGGAGGGAATTCACCTGGATAAATAGTTTTGAAGTTTTTCATAACCAACAAAATTAAACGGTCAGTAAATAGCAAGCCCGAGCGTGGCCACTGCTGGAGATTGCAGCTCATTCTCATGTGCTCTCCCTCATATTTCCTCCTACTGGATGGATGTTATGACTGCGATCGGGTCCATTATGAGCTCAGAATGCTGCTTTTCTTTCAGTGTTGCGTGTTTCGGAAATGTGACAACTGGGCTTAAAAAACAGGATAGATGGATACCGCCAAAGAAGCAACAAGCAGAAAATGGCTGCATAAGGAACCTCCAGCAATCCATTAATAGAGAGAAACAATTCAGAAAGGGAATTTATGTTATTGAAAAACTGAGCTTCTGATACGCGTCACCAAAAACTGTGAAAAAAATTGGAATAACTGGAAATCTGATTGTAGCCTGAAATGATATCTTTACTCTCTGGTAGTTTGCTTTGGAACACGGTGATTCATGGACTAAAGGGACCTCCTAAGACTTTGAATAGAGGCACCGGGACTCTGAAGATCCAGACTTTTACACCTCATTGGAACCCACTCCGAGTTTTATTCTTACTCAGATTTTCTATCCGTTCAAAAATGCTTCGTTTCACATGACGTCTAACATCTAAATTGCGATGATGACCTTGCCTGTCTATTGTCATTTGTCTGTTCTAAAAGCAATAAAGAAATTTAAAGAAGAAAATGGAGATAAAACTAGCAAAAAAATGTTTAAGTCAAATTGGCCCACAATATGAATATATCTTGATCATATCTTTGTACAAGTCGCAGAATTCTAGTATTTATTATTGGCCCAGAACTGATGCAAGGGGACCAAGGTGCTTGCGCATTATTGATTAATTATTATTTAATAAAAATGTCAAACAAAGTACATAAATTTAGGACACTGTGTTCATCAGCATTCATCACTGCAGCCAATCGCCCTTTATAAATTGCTTTAAGACTGGATCCACGTTTCAGTTTTCACCAGGGAATTCAGTTTTCAAAGTCTGATACAGTGGAAAGATACGAGCCAGTTTTCCACTGACTGACTGCGTGGGATGGAGCGAGGCCAGTCTTACAAAAGGGAATATATTGCAGTATTAAATATGACATGAGCGGGCAACAGGTTCCATGGCTGGGACGGGAGGAATCGCAGAGTCCTTCAACAGCTGCTAACACTTAGTGGGCACTGCAGCGCGGCAGTTCTTCAGACACGATTAGCTGTCTTACTGTCCCTTCATTTGACATTCTGCAGACCTACTCCTCTGTGGGTTCGTCAGACAGTGAGGAAATTTCATTTTCTCGCTCTTCTCCACTCACCATGGGCGATCGGCCGTAGGCAGCCACGGCGGCGGCGGCGGCCGCGCTCATCTGAGGTGAAATGTTGTGCAGTCCGGCGGCATAGGCAGCGGCGCCGGCGGCCCCGGCGAGCTCGCCGTTCATCCCTGCTGCGTGCGGCAACATACCAAACGCGCCTGGATACGGACCCGGAACCGCCAGAGGGGTCCGCAGACCTGCAGCTGAGGAAAGGAGCGACACATCAAAAGCTGGACACCACAAAATATTGAGCATTTCAAACCCAATTTAATTTGTTAAGACCGATTTTTATCATGTAAGCACCTGAAATTCATAGTTGCCAAAAATTATGAATTCTCAAAGGCCTGAAATCAAGTAAATGAGTGTAAATAGTGCAGGATTTATCCTTAAAATCAAACCTGTAAATGTATTATGAAGAAGGAAATACAGTTCAGTCCAACCAACATATTCGTCAGGTATAAATGATATTCCGGCCTTACTCGGCGGGTGTGGTATCTCCATGGAGGGCGGTTTCGATAGGCTTGGTCGGATGCCAGGCGTGGCGCTCGGACCGGGGGTGGAGTCTCCTCTCGGCGTGGGTGTGCTCGACTTCAGTCCGGGCGTCCCCGCCTTGTCTCGCTGCCACACACACACAGAAAAAAGGAATACCTTAGAACCTTAGAAACATACGGTTTAACAGCTGAATCATCTATTCACCCATCGGACCACCCATCTTGCCACAAGATCCGGGACAACGTTCATATGCGTCCGTACCATCGCCATCTCTTTGGACTTGAGGGAGGAGGAGCTCGCCGATGATGCCGTCGAGGCGGGACTACAGGGGTCCTTCTTGAGTAGACGTGCTTTATCCAGGCCGTTCTCTCTAGGGGAAGGGAGGGGAGTGCCACGAGGGGAGGTCGGGTCCTGGTGAGGAGACGAGCGTTTAATTTAATACCTGAGACCACGAAAAAAAAAAAAAGGAATTTCTGAAAGACATTTAAAGAGTGAACATCCACCACGGACGACTGCGATGTTTCAATTAATTTCAAGCGTCTCCACAAATATTGTTTTCCATACGCAGGCTCCACTGATGCAGAGCGTCCAGGCAGATCAAGTCCCGGCTCGTTTGAAGGACTCATTTTTATCTAATCAAGAGACATAACTGTCATGTCATAATGTGCGGGGACCGGCAGCCCTTCAGCGACGTTTTGACGGGCAGGTCCAGCGATAAATATGTCATTTGTTTACTGTTTGCCTCATTTGTTATTAAAATCGCCCATCTCTGTTTGACTGGTTTATTACTGAACGCGCCTGTCAGCGGCTGGATGGCAGGAAGAGGAAACTTTTCTTCGCTCCTCTCAAAGTACAATGACAGTGAAGAACTAACTTCAAATGACTGCTGCATTCGACACCAACAGGCAACGGTGCTTTCGAACCGCTGCTCACGCTAGCATGCTAGCAAAAGCGCCCTCTTCGAACACCAGTATTTTTAAAATCGTGATTTATCATTTTTAATTGCAGCCTGTTCCTCCAGACTAATGCGATTAAGTTGTTCAATCGATCTGCAGCACTAACCCCAACCTCCACCTGAGCCCCTGGAACCTCCGATTCGGTCATTTTCTTCGTATTCCTCTCGGCTGTTGTCATGAATCACAGTATAGAACCATCGGTCAGCAGGTCCGTACTTGTGCATCAACATTCATGAGATGCAATATATTGACCGATGTGGGCGTGCAGAGGGAGAAATATGAGGCTTATTCGCCTGCACTCAATTCCAGGTGGACTATAATTCATAAAGGGAATGCTGCGTACCTGAATATGCCATTTTTTTTGCTTTTGGGTACATGTGCACTTTCTTAGTATGGGTCCTACGTAACGTTTTCTGAATGAGGCCCCTGGTTACGGGCGACATGTCCAGCGTCGCTCGCAGAAGTTAATTCTAAACACTCACCTCATTCGAGACGTCCACCACTAAATTATCGTCGCTTTTCTCCCCGTCACTGTCCTGCAAAGGCAAACGCTCGGTTAGCACTTCATCAAATGCCTCAATCTTCAGCACAAACTTGCAAATGAGGACTCTACGAGTGAACGTCTTATTTGAAATAAACTGATAACCGTCCGCGTGGAAACTTCAAGATACATCCGGCGCAAGATATATTAAAAACATTACAGATGTAAGCCGTAAATAGAGGAGGACAGAGACATCATTATTCCTGTTTGCGCGCACAAAAAAAAAAGAAAAAAAGGAGGCAGCGTTTCTTACGTAGTGGCTGGAGTCCTTGTCATCCACTTTGCGTTTCTTGTTGTCATTTGAAAAATCCGGTCCGTTCCGTCGCTTGTCGGAGTTCCTGAGACTCTCTGGCAGCAGCGAGTTACTCTGGAGATCAACGAGAGGAGTAAATGTAACACCTCAGTACGCCGAAGCAGAGAGAAGCGAGAGCCTGATGGAGCGCACGCCCATCGGCCATAACATCATGACCGTGGCATGTTTTGATCAGAGAATATAATGCAACAGCCCTAAAATACATTCTCTCTTTGGGAGTTTTATTTTGAATTTTGCTCGAATACATTTAAGAGAGGTGTTGACATATTTTACTGATTGTTAGTGGGACTGTAAATGAGATGGTGTTGAACTATACTGGGTTACACTGAGAGGTGTCCCAATTATTTTGACACCTTAATGCATATGAGTGGGATGGCCAAAATATTAGGGACACCTCTCAGTGGTCACGATGCTATGATTGACTGGAGTAGAAAGAGAGAGGAGGATGAAGGACAAAGACAAAAGGCAGAGGAGAGACAGTTTTACCGCTTATGCGCCGCGTCACACTGCGTTTACGCGTTCAGCGTGAGCTCACTAAACTGAGACATCTACTGCCAATTACAAGGTGTGTGTGTGTGTGTGTGTGTGTGTGAAACAAAATTCTTCTTTCAGGATTACAAAG
>CAAKHG010012815.1:2244-16336 GCA_901007715.1 Dactylopterus volitans | reverse complement strand
TTACTTTCCGCTTTTCATAACCAAAAAAAACATTTGTTAAAATGACAAAAACAAATCTCAGTTCCATCTCTCAAACATTCTTCCACTGTAATCACGAATTGTAGTTACTTAGTTAGGAGTTAATAGTAATTTTACTAATACTGCTTATTCACCTGGTAGCTACTCTATCTGTTCTCTTGCAGTTCATCTTGAGACCTGTTTTTTAAGAGGGGAAAAAAGAAACAAATTAGTAATGATATTAACATTTTCTTATCTTGCATGTTCTGTATTTTAAAGTACTTCCATTAGCCTTGCTTCCCTCCTGTGTTGTGATAATGATTTTAAAAAACAAACAGGTAGTCATACGAACAAGTCACTGTGCTGTTTCTAGTTAGAAAGTTCAACCACTTTGTGTCCATAAATTATTGCAAAATGTACTGAAATAGCCTCAATCAAGAAACTATATCTAGAGATGTATTTAATAAGACAGATGATGACATGTTGAAATAGACTGCTGCGGCAGTAAACACTGATAGCAGGACAACAGCTGCTTCATCACCTTATCATTTTATCATCTCTATTTTTTAGCTATGATATTTTACAGAATGATTCATAATAGATTGATCAAATTCCTTCCAATGTTATGTGCCGCCTGTCTGCTCTGTTTCAGTATGAAAGTCGTCACAACATGGAAGCTCAAAATTCTTGAAATGTCATTTCAGGTGGACTTTAAGAGAAACAAAAATTCTTCAACAAAATAACTGTCAAACAGGAAATGGCTGTAACTCATTGAAACACAATTGAAAATCAGAACAATGTTTGTTTAGAGCCTTTTGAGCTTTTGAGAACCAGAACTGGGAGTCCTATTACATTTCCTTTGACGACCAGTTCAATGGTCTTATGAAAAGAAACACTACTTGTTTGATTTATCTTTCTTTTCTACAGGTCCGGCCCTACTACTGACCAGCGGCATCATCAAACAGCGACTGGGCTCTGCTGCTTTGGACAGGTAAACAGCTGAGAAACCAGCACAGTGGTTGCTTCTCATTATGCAAATGCATCACTACGTTTCCCTCACTCACGTCTTGTTGTTGATGAGAGGAGCTAAGACGTAAGGAAGGAGCCAAAACTGCCAAATGAGAAACTCGCGGCTCGCCAGCGTCAATCACAAGTGGCGTCGGCTACTTAAGCAGGCAATTTATATGTCCCATCACCTGATAAAAGGACACAACTGTGTTTCTTCATCCCCTCCAGAAGCCCCCTCTCTTCTTGCCCCTGCATTTGCATTTAAGATATTGGAAAAGGCTTCGTGGTGAAGGAAAGAGGAGGCAAAGAAGTATCTGTTATTGAAACCCAACCTGAGTCTTTGAATCCGAATGAACAATCTCTGATAATGAGAGTGTGGAGGATGGTCTACTGACATTAATATGCTGACTTCATGTTACCAATTGCTACAAGCAGACATGATTTGTTCAGAATTTGTTGTACCGCTCTAAATGATAAACAAGTGCAGAATGAAGTGGACAGCACGATTTGATAAATCAGGAAGTTTAAAAAACACAAAAAAAGGTGACCAGGAATTTGACTAAACTCATTCATACCTCACAAAATCAGGTTGCCATTTATTAACTGCATGATGTGAGCAGATGCCATCACATCTGTGCAAACCGGGCCTTTGCTTAATCAGAATGAGCCAAGTGTGACTTAGCTAATGTTCAGTTATTCATTGTGATGTTGCAAACTAGCATAATTTCCTGCCTCTCCTCTAAAGCGTCCACGAGTATCGCCTGTCCAGTTGGCTGGGTCAGCAGGAGGACATCCACCGCATCGTCCTCTACCAGTCTGACTCTGGTCTGACGCCATGGACGCAGCGCTGCATCCGCCAAGCTGACTGCATCATCATTGTGGGACTGGGAGAGCAGGAGCCCACTGTGGGAGAGGCAAGTGTTCATGCACTAACACAGCTACTGCTTTAGTTTCGGCAGGAACCAAACAGGAAGCACCTGTTAACTCTCCTTGAATTTGTTTGGTTTCCGTTAATATAAAAGGCATCAGGTTGAGCAACAGTGAGACAGCAACAGCCCAAACCCCAACATTATCTCTAAAAGTGTCATTCAAGAAGTCAGTCAGGTGTGGGAGCTACTATATTGTTGACTGCCACATGCATTTTACTATTTAAACTGGGTAAAATCTAGTTTTATGGTAAAAAAAAAAAAAAAAAAAAAAAATGGAATTTTAAATGAAACACTCACAAATAAACTCATCAAGCTTCAAAACCTGTGCACGTGAACAACATGCATCTGCTCGTGATACAAGCACAAAGACGGGTGTCATTGCAACTGAGCATTTGCACTTTGCGTGCACAAGTGAGGTCTCGATTGTTAAACCATTGTCAGCAGTCACTACAAATGAAATCTTTTTTTTTTATCCTGCAAAAAGGAAAGTTCACCTGCTTTTGGCCCACGGTGGGTTTTAATTTCAGCTCATGTCTGTGCGGTAGTTGCCATTGTTACAGAGGTAGAGATTCAGTGGTCACCCATCAGTGATGGTTGACATCTCAGTTCTACTTTGACCTTGATGTAATGTAACTTTGAGTTTCATGCCCATCCAAATTGTAGATGTGCTGCCCTTGGGAGTTGTGTAACATGACTATTGCACACTGATCCGAGGGCCAGAAACAGCCCATGAACGATCTCTATCCGGCCAGCAACGTCCTCAAAGAAAGTCAAAAATACCATCCAAAAAACAATGAATGTTAACGATGCTTTAATGACTCTCAGGATGAATAATTACAATGGATTTGTGGCGCTATTTAAATTGATTCCAACATTGTCATTTAGTTTAGGCTAAAAGCCTCAATTTAACTCTTGCAAATCTCAGTCTACTTACTTAATGCCATTTACCCTGGCTGACGCGTAGGGTAGGAACAAAGGATCTTCACTCCTGTCTGTTCTGGGCCAGCGTCTTTATAGAACCCCAAGAGTGATTCAGAGTCCTCAGCTCTCTCTCCACTGTCCTACGCCAGGTGTTCTTGGGTCAGACTCTTTTACGTTTACCGCCAGGTGTCCAGTGAAGGGCAGTTTGGGCGATGCTGTCCTGCTCTCTACGGATTAAACGCCCAATCCATTTCCACCGTCTTCTCATAAGGACGGCAGCCATGTTATCTTGTTTACACAGGCTAAGAAGATGTTGATTGGGGATTGTTTTGGGCCAGAATATCCGCTGTATTTTCCTTAGGTGTTTGGTGCGGAAGGTTGACAGTCTGTGGAGATCGTTTTCTGTTATTCTCCAACATCGAAATCCATGTAGCAGGGTAGACAGGACGCAACTCTGGTGCAGTCCCAGGTTGGTGTGATACTGGGCCAACTTCCACACATTGTTAAGCCTCTCTAAGGTGTTTCTGGACTTGCTGAGTCTGCTTATGAAAACGCTGCCTAAGTATGTGTGGGTGGGTAACTTGTAATCTCAGTTTACAAGTTAGTTTAATTTACATTTGTGGGATCAACAAGAGGTCTAAAATAGTTTAGTTCTATAGTAAATATTTTAGTATTTACTCACATATTATATTTTAATTGACACAGCTAAAAACGTATCTGTCACATTAGTACAACTCATGTAGTTTAACTGTTTCAACTGAATTGTCCAACATGTGGCGCTTCGCTTATTTCACCTGTCAGTGTGGCCCACCTTTTGATTTAAGTACTATCTATCTCTTCTTTTTCAAAGTAGAATATCTTTTATAAGTCATAAAACACGTCTGGTATAGAACATAATCGAAACTACAGCTTGGCATTACACATAAATCAAATCGTCCCAGTATTTATGCACCGCCGTTTCGTAATTTAGCACATTCTGCCTGCAGTTGGAGCGGATGTTGGAGGGCAGCGCTGTCCGGGCACAGAAGCAGCTGGTGCTGCTGCACAGGGAGGACGGCCCGCCGCCCAAAGGGACGGCCGAGTGGCTAAACATGCGCAGCTGGATCTCCAGACACCATCACCTGTCCTGCCCCCGCAGGGTCTTCTCCAAGAGGAGCTTACCCAAGCTGGTACTACAAGTGCACCCAGGGGCTATGCTTCATTATTGTTGAACAGAACCGTGTTTTCTTTGACATTTGTGTTTTGTTTTGTTTTTGCTTGTGTGTGCATGTGCGTGTGTGTGTGCGTGTGCGTGCGTGTCTGTGTGTGCGCACATGCGTGTGTGCGTGTGCATGTTTCAGAGAGAGCTGTACCAGCGTGTGTTTGAGAAGTGTCCAGATCGTCATTCTGACTTTTCCCGCCTGGCGAGGATTCTGACAGGGAACAGCATCGCCCTGGTGCTGGGTGGAGGCGGGGCCAGGTACTGCAGTTTTATACACATTCCGACATGTGAAAGAACATTAACACAGCAACAACAATGTGCACAACTCCAAAAGAGCAAGTAGAAGTTGGACTTGTGACTTGGCTGAATTAACAGGTCCTCTAGTGAAGTAGGTGTTTAAACTTTTTTTTTTTTTTTTTTTCTGAACCCTCAAGTTGACCCTCAGCGACCTGCAGACCCACTTTTACGGAGACAATAAAGGTGTTTAGGTCTATGCGGCATTCAGATGTCTGTCACAAGCATTTCAACACAAGAAATCTGATCTGGTATCACCGATGATCTGATCTGTGAGAAATATCAATTAATGAATAATGTTGGTTTTTCCTCTCTTCAGATTTGTTTATTTTTTGTAATATTTTAGCATTGTCATGGCCACATTGTTACCCGGCAGATATCTGAATGACGATTTCAACAGTGTCATGATGTGTCTCTAGTCCAGACTCCCTTTAAAGAATGAGCGATTCTACTGCAGTAGACAGTGAAATCCTACCCAGACTCTGCGGTCTCCATCCACCCACCTTGTTCTTGCATCTGCGTCCAGTTGTTGAATGTTCTGTCGTGCCAGGGAAAGGAAAAAGAATATTCAATTCATCTGTTACAAATATGAAAGGAGTCAGTCACTTAGTTTTTGTGAGTTTACTTGTGGTTGAAAAACCTACATGTTCATGCGACTCTGGGTGAAAACATGTTCTCATAAGATTCATTAAGGAAGTTTGGTAGCCGTAGGGCACTTGAAGACCACAGACCTTCACCAACACCCGTGTAAGACAAAATATGCTTTTCTTCATTATGATAAATAGATCTGCCCCCAAAACAGAAGGGGTTTGTCATTGCCTCGTGCTGTGTCCCTCCACTAATTTAGGTGAAAATCCTGCAAACGAGGAACGAAACAAACTGACAGACACGGGTTGAAGCATAGCCTCCTTGACCAAAACATGATGTGTTCTACAGAACATGACATATGAAGAAATAATGCCTCGGACAGATCAAAGTGTTTGTCTTCTGATTGATTTGTGTCTTTCTCTTCCTGCTCCGGCTCGCCCTGGAGTTCTGAAGAGGTAGGAACTCCAAGCTCTGACCGGAGACCCGTGTGGAATTTGAACCACAGCAGTGACACAAGCACTTTAGATGAACTGTTACCTGCAGATTTAGACTGGATTAGTGGAGTTAGGGGAAATTCATCTGTGGTTCTGTCTGGTACTTTTACAGTAAACATCAGTGGAAATCAGTCTGAATGTTTTCACTCGAACCCCACCACTAGATTTTTGGAGCCGATACCGATATTTGACATTTGAAATTCCGACACTGCTATATAGTCCAGTATATATAATGTACATGCATACTGTGCGCATATATAGAATTATAAATCATCAAAGTGCTTGCCTGTCATATAGATGGCACTGGCTGCTCACCTGTGACGTATTCTGTAGCAAGTACTTACGTATCTCCCTTTATGCCCTGCTGGACTTTTTGATAAGTTTGTAGTTTTCTATCCCACTATTGCAAGTTGTGTTGTCTTGATTGGTTGTTTCTGTTTATAATATAGCTGTAAGTCCTTTTACTAAGAACTAACTATTGCCTGACGGCTAAAATTTACTTTATAAGCGGTTTTACCAGTGACAGTGTACTCTCTCAGTCAGCAAGGGTATTTAGGCCAACCTTTGAATGAAGGACACAGTGCTGGAGATCATTTGCCACTACAAAAAAATTAATGCTCTACCAGTGTCTGAAATGCAGCTGAATAGAAGCACCTACTGGCCAGTTCTCCACCAAAAGCAGGCTGTCTGTCACAGAAGATATTGCCAAATTACTGTATATTAGCCAGTCAAAGAAAGTAGTTTTTACTTGTCTCAACTAAAATCAAAATAAAATTAAATGAATTAATAAATGTGATGCCGCAGACTCTGAACGCGTTAACATTCTGTTAATGTGATATCAAATTCAGTATGTTATGTGTGATGTCGTTTCCAGGGGCTGCTCCCAGGTCGGCATCCTGCGGGCACTGAATGAGGCGGGGATTCCCATTGATATTGTGGGCGGCACTTCCATCGGTTCCTTCATGGGCGCGCTGTACGCGGAAGAGAAGAGCAATAGTCGAATGAGGGTTCGAGCTCGCGAATGGGCCATGGTGCGTGGAAGCCTCGTGCTCTGCTCTCTCACAATTTCCCTTCGTCATGTTCATACTGGTTTGTTTTTTTTCCTATGAGAGCAAAGAAAAGTCTGCTCCTCCACATTTCAATGCTCGGCTTTCACTCCCCGTTGTGTCTCCCCTCCTTTTTTTCAGGATATGACGTCTCTCTTGAAGAAGATAGTGGATCTGACCTACCCCATCACCTCCATGTTTTCTGGTGCTTCCTTCAATTCCGGCATAAGCTCCATCTTCAAGGGTAAACAGATAGAGGTAAGGTCAACAGTTACTGTAGAAGCTTAACATAAAAAGACCCGCTTGTCTTTCAACTGCCAGCATTAGGAATCCTCTGAGTGCATGATTATTAAGTGTTGAGTGCTGATATCCTGTCAAATGCAGTTCACGCAGATTGAAATGCTGCAAAGCAAAGTACCTGATTAAAACATTGCTCTCCTGCGTTTATCGCCTCTGCCCTGCTAGGACCTTTGGTTACCATACTTCAACATTACAACAGATATCACAGCTTCCTCCATGAGGGTCCACACTTACGGTCTGTTATTTTCTGCTCTTAAAAAAAAAAAAGCTACATTGATATTTCTTCATCAGATTCCTAATGAATCCAGAGAGACTGTGTAGCAATAACATCCATGACAACTTTGTAGCTTGTCTGCTTTGAGAGCTGAACATTTGGCATCTCTTGCGTTTGTCAGGTTCCTTGTGGCGGTACGTCCGGGCCAGCATGTCACTGTCTGGTTACCTGCCGCCTCTTTGTGATCCCAAAGATGGACACCTGCTGATGGATGGAGGTTATATCAACAACCTGCCTGGTAAGGAACCATCTCGCTCTGTTTCATACAACAGAGAATGGCATCTTTGTGGGGTCTCAGAAAACTATGTGTCTCTGTTGTTTATTTACATGTTGAAAGGTGATGAGATTGATACATGAGGAGTCCACAGTCACATTTATGTTGTTACTCCTAATTAGGGTTGCAACCTAAAGGCCAGTTCATAGTTTGCACATGTCTGTGTCTGCAAGTGTCTCCCTTCTGTCTGCATGCATATCCACACTCCTTTCCCATAGGTGGCAGTAATGCTTTTTGCCAGCCACCAGAACCTCAAAGGAGCTCTTCTCCTTGCTGTCTGTTTGCCACTTTTTTCCTAGTACAGACACAAATCCTGAAAAATATGGTATGAATGAAATGCCATGTGCGTTCGATGATCCTTGCACAGATCTGCAGCTGCCCACGGAACACAGTATGTTTGAAGATATAAGCTTCTAAAGGCCTTTTTATACCTGCATTGACATGCGTCTTGAGTAACAACATGTAAGTTGACGTCGATGTTAGAGTGCATCTCCACATGTATCAGTTGAGTAAGCCGTCCTTAACTGCAACCAGTTCTAAATGCGGTCCTAGTGATCGGGTCTTAGTGTGCCCTCAGTGCACCTTTAGTGCATTCATTTTCTTACCTGCCACTGTCCACTTCTTTTCACATTACCAAATATCATCATGCCACATGTGTACAGGCGGAAACATCGATCACAGTAGATGAAACAAAACGCAGACTTGGTAATCTCCAGAGAGATGTCACACCCCATTTGTCTTCTGAATTCATTGGTGTAAAATGTCTTATCTAGCCGATGTGGCTCGCTCTATGGGGGCCAAGGTTGTGATCGCAATTGATGTTGGAAGCCGAGACGAAACCAACATGACCAACTACGGCGACTCTCTGAACGGCTGGTGGCTGCTGTGGAAGCGGTTCAACCCTCTGGCTGAGAAGGTCAAGGTATGCCAACTATCACTACGACTTTTAAATCTCACGTGTAGAAACGTTTAGTGGCTCTCAAAACTCAAGCAGAATTTTCAGTTACAGTCGGAAAATGTCTGCTGGCTACTGACCTGCTGACCCTCCTCCGTCCAGGTGCTGAACATGGCAGAAATCCAAACCCGACTGGCTTACGTGTGCTGTGTCAGACAACTGGAACTGGTCAAGGAGAGTGACTACTGCGAGTACATCCGACCGCCCATCGACCGCTACGGAACACTGGAGTTTGGAAAGTTTGACGAGATCGCTGTGAGTGGCCCCTGTGTGGTGTTCCTCAAGGCTCTTTGAACAATTGACTGTCAATCTCACGCGTTTCCTCCGCCACTGTGGCTGCAGGAGGTGGGATACCAGCATGGGAAGACACTGTTCGATGTGTGGCAGCGCAGCGGCGTGGTGGACAGCATGCTGAAAGACAGACATCAGGAGGAGTTCCACAAGACCAAAACTGGACAAGTAAGTGCAAACAGAGTTGGGAGTGGCCTAGAAAAATACATCATCCCCACAACACTTTATATTTGATGTCTGCTTCAGATTGGTTTCATATTCACTGCAGTATCTTTGTGGCTAATTTATCTCCCAAACTGTGTGAATAGTGGCACCGCAGTTTTGACATCGAACTCAAATTTTCCTGGTTATAATCATAATAAAATGTTATTCTATAAGCTACTAACCTGTTACAGTGATCTGTCTAACACATTAATATCATGGGGGTTGATACTGGATGATTGGACATGCTGTCACTGGCAAACATTTTGATTTACAATCAGACATCAACACAGTTTATACAGCTGTTTTACCAAAGAAACAACATCAATAAAGAGCTGGCTATGCAAGCCAGGTATTAGACAGTAGAACACGCTAAATAATACATTCTTAGTCTTGCACCGTAGCGCTGCAGTGAAATTGATGCTGTGGAGCACATTCTGACTGCTCATTGGTCCCTCTTGTCCTTACGAATGAGAGCTCTCGTTACTTGTATGTGGAATCTTAATTCTCCGTGAAGCTTTAAATTCCAATCAGGCATGTATTTAGGTTCTGCAGCAGTTCGCCGTGATAAAGATGGTTTTGGGCTGCGGTTTTCGGTTCCTGTGGTCCCGAGTCTTCCTGCCTCAATGCTGAGGTTGACAGTGTTGCCTGGCATGGTTTTTCCTCATCAATGCTCCTGATGAGAATCATTGATGCACCACGTTTGTAAAAAAAAAACAAAAAAAAAAAAAAAAAACCTCCAAACATATCCATCAAGCCTCAGACATTATCCTATATTGTGCCTTCAGCAAGTTTTTAGATCATTTTCTTTCAAGCAAACTGACTTGTGTGCATGCGTGCATGCGTGCGTGTGCGCCTTTAGGATTGCCAGCAGCTCCCCTGTATCCATTGCTAATTTATCACTTAACTTACCTCCTTGACACGTGAGTTTCCCATCAAACCAAATTCCCAAACACTTGAAAAATTCAACTATCTCTAGATCCTCTCGAAAAAGTTCAATACTGATCATTTGTATCTTTTTTTTGGGCAAAAAGCATCACCGTTGTCTTTGTTGCTGAAAATATAAATCCCCAATCCAGTGTCCAAGTCTCCAACTTCTTCCATTCAATTTTTTCAGTAACTTTAAAACTTTTTTAATATATTAAGTTTTTAAAAAATGTGGCATCGAATGTTGCTAATGCCCTTTTTTTTGCATCGATAGTATGTCACACAGTCGGGACTGTCTGACAGAGCAAAAATATTCAAATGATTTTGAATACAAACACAGAAAGGCTGACATTTCCACTGAGCAGTCTTCACTGACCAAACAAGGAGAGTCTTCACCAGATTAAATGTTTGTGTCTTTCAGGTGGTCACATGTCCAAATGCCTCCTTCACTGACCTCGCGGAGATTGTGTCAAGGATAGAGCCTGTCAAGAGTGCACCAATCCAAGGTCGGTTATCAGAACAATACTCAAATAACAAATGGATGCAGCCTAATGTTATAGACCTACAAATGAAGTGCAGAACATTAAAAGCCTGTTCTGATTTCAGCTGCGGACATAAACTTCGGTTCTTATATGAAACTGCAAGAATCTGCTATCTGACGTTTTTATTCATGAGGTCATCAGTTTTAAAGAGAACACAAAAGCCCAGCTAATGAAAAAAAGCCACATAACGAACACCCTTGTCTGATGTCAAATGTTCGTATTCATGTAAATGAAATGTTTGCCTTCAGAGGAGCTATCTGATGAGTACCAGACGGACTATGACGAGGAGGCGGTGGAAAGCGCCCTGTCCGACTTTGAGGCGTACGTCCCCAGCAGTGACCACACGGACGGGGAGGAGACAGCCGACACTGCCGAAACTGTATGTGCATATTCGGTCAGATGTACTCATCCGGTGTTTCAAAGTAAACGTTCATCAAGTCTTAACCTTTTGGTCATAGTCGCAGACGTATTCTAAATAGATGGAATATGGCAATAGCAACCTGAATTTTAATAATTTTCATCTTTTCGACAGGATGAAGAGATTAAAGCGCGAGTTCGACGCCGGCGGCCGATCCCACCAGAAAGCGATTGACCGTGACATCTGATCCAAGCCTCAAGTCCCCGTCAGGACCACAGAACATTGTTAATGATCTCCGGCTTTACACAATAAGTGTTTCTCTGAGAGATGCAACGGTTTTTCTATCACTGACATGTTAGCTGACGCCATCGTGTTGCTCAAAGAAGCTTCAGCCGGAAGCAGGGCTGCCGATTAGCAGGCTAGTGGACTCAAAGCAGCCAGAAAAGCCGCAATTCAAAAGGAGGTAGAGCACAAACATGGCACCTGACATTCAAACGCAAGTAGGTCAGGAAACGAACTGGAAATCCTGAAATTCCTGGAACGCAACGCATCTGGGAAAAGTGAGTTCCGAACAGCGAAAAATCAAGAATACTGTTGGTTTTTAGGAGAAAGTCAAGAAATTGAATTTTGAAATCATTATTGATGTGTGATGCTGTTGTTTTCACTGTCGTAGTATTGATAGAAAATAGAGGGAACCTTTATAGAAAAAAAAACATCACCATGTGAGTGTTCATGTATGAACTTTGAAGACTGCCACTTTGACACAAACTCATTATGCAGATATTTAATATGCCACAACATAAAACTCATAGTTCACTTTTTGGGTCAGTGTGCATAGCTGCTTCCTTCCATAATGAGCTGGGATGAATAAAATGCATTTCATAGCATTATAACAGGTAACAGAAAAGATGCCTACAGTTCCCTTTAAGTGTGCTCACGTCTCTGATAAGGAAGCAACGTCTCCTGCGTCTAAAGTCTGATGTGAAAACTGATAAGCTTTGTCACACACACAACTCCTCCATCAGAATATTGCAAATCTGTTTCTCACAGGGATTATGTGGATGTTAGTGGATAACTCAGGTCTTGGCGCATCCCATAGTCTATATATAATTTGTTGTTAGTTTGATAAATGAGCCAGTATATCATTGATACTCAGGTATTAATATCTCTACTGTTCTAAAGCCCGAATACTGCAAGTGTTACTTTCGAGAGGAAATGTATGACTTTTTTTATTTGTTTTTTGCTTGTTTGTTTTGTTCCTTGTTTATTTTCAAACATAATTTGCTCAAAATAAAAACGTTAAGATCTGAGACTTGACAAACCATGACCTGGTTAGGACTGAGCTCTGTATGTGGTCCTTGCAATGTCACCGCTGAAAGCATATTTCTTTTTCTTTTCTTTTTTTTTGGTTTTGTTTTCATATCAGTTATGGTTATTGAACTGTGATAAGAATATTAGTCGACCCCTCTTGTTTTGCGAGGTTTTCTTTGTGTACAATGAGAATGAGCACTATGAAGTTACTATTATTTTAAGCATGGCACTGATTTAGGCTCTATTCTTATTCTAGTTCAGTAAACTTTAATCTACTAGTTTTTCACCATTGTGAAGTGGACTGATTTACTGTTGATATGAACACGTGGAGGGTTTAAATTGAAATGTGTCCATAGCGTGGTGCCTCTCTCAAGCGCAACACCATGTTTGGATATTTCAGTGCCAAATGATGTTGCCGCTTCTGTGTTAATAGCAGCTCAGAATATTTCCTGTTTATGTTGCCTTTTGAAAAACTTATTTCCTCATTTTGTGATATCAAAGTATTATAGACTAATTTAGAATAATTTAGAATATTCAATCTGAATATTTAGTGATGGTGGTGGAGCAATAGTAACGTATGCACTGTTTGAACGTGTTCTTGGGGATCTGAGAGACAAAATGTGAAAGTGTTAAAATGTGTGGAATATCATTATGTGCCGTTTTAGAATAAAACCCAAACCTTCCTTATTAAGAATACTTGACATCCAAACTAAAAGGAGTATATTTCATTGAATGAGATATGAGAGGGTGATCTTTCAGCGATGCATAATAATCGTAACAGATACTCTGCTGCTTTCCTGCAGTTACTTTCAACTTTTATATTCTGGACCCCAAGGTGACCCCAAAGATGTGATGTTGCTCAATAGAGACCCTGATATCTTAAGATTTGGAGGTTGAAGTTGAAATTAAGGTGCCTTTCAAAAGAAATATGATCTAGCATCACTGATCTAACCCTTAAAAATATCAATAAAGAATTATAAATATATTTTTATGGTATCGTTAAGGCTTGTAGTTTTTGCAAATAATCACATTTTTTTGCTGATTGTCTTGGGAAGTTTTTGTTTTTGCTAAAACTTTAGGGATTAAGCAATATTTAAAATCTGTAATAACATTTGTCAGCAAATTCACTTACCACTCTCGAAAACCGTGATTTGTCTTTTTGAAAAGAGGCACAAGAAAATGACCAGAACTTTAGTACAAATACATATGATATCAGTTTAATAATGACAGAGTTTTCTAACATTCACTGGTTTTTCTTCGCATCTGGTGGTCCATAGCATCGCCAATCAGCCGCTGACAGTAGTTTTTTTTCTAAATCTTCTTAAAAGAGTTACATTCTCAGACCTTGAACCAGACATGAGGATGGAAAATAAATTACTTGGATAACCTCACCGCTTACATAACTTAACGGCTGAAACAGAATGAACACAGCTCACATTTTTTAAATATCCTTTTTTCTTTTCTTTTTTTTTTAAATTATCAGTTATGTTTATTGAACTGTGATAACAGCTCGTATTAGCTGACCCCTCGTCTGCTGTGCAGTCAGTGCCTCCATGCGCCAGGATTTGATGCTTCTGATTACAAACTCTCAAATGAGCGATGGAATGTCCTCTGGAGGAAGAGGAAGAGGAGACTAGAAATCCAAGCAAAAGTATCCTGTCACTCTTCCTTCATTGTCACTGTCACTGGAGTCAGAAGAAGGTAAACACCCTTTTAGGAGGCAAGATCACAAAATCATGATACAAGAAGTCAGAACCTGCTACACTGACTGTACAAGGAGTCAAACGACTTCTCAAACTCCTCAAAACAGCAATCCATCAAACAAACCACCATCTTTTTGTGATTAACCACATTCAAAGGATACTCATCGATATACTGCATTCTCTAGCCTCTTACTTGCAGCCTAAAGCCAATTCTAACCTAAAACAAAATCTTAACCCAAAAATTGGTCTTTAAAGGAGTCTCACAAAGTCAGGACTGACCAAAATTTCCTCACTTTCAAAAAATGTCCTCTCTCTTTGCTCTTTATCAGAAATCCAAAAACCCAAGAATCCAAAAAGGTCCAAACATAACATAAAACTACTCTTATATACTCTTAATACTATTATTCTTATTATTATTATTATCAGAGCCTCTGTGAACCTGCAGTCAAAAGGGTTCAGTTCTGCTTCACTGCCAAGT
>CAAKHG010012812.1:7257-21579 GCA_901007715.1 Dactylopterus volitans | reverse complement strand
ATAATGGTTTTCAACAGGCTGATGGTGTAAATTACAATTACAATGCGTTTCCTGTTGATTAGAATAACCTGAGACAGTTACACGGATCCTGTTTTTTAAAAAGGCGATAGGTCACAATCAGCTACAGAATGTCATTGTATAAAAGTACAAAATAAATGGATTTATATATATAAAAAAAAAATAATAATAATAAAACTTGTGCATGAGTATGGGCTCGGTTTCACACTGAATAAGCGATGAACGATGTGGTCGCCCGTGTAGGCAGTTGAGCAAATAGTAACATAGATGGGAATCCTAAGGTCTCCAATTACAGACCTGGATTTAATGAGGTCCCCGCTTGGTGCGATGCTTCAAAGACCTTGCAGCGAGCGTTAGCAACATGAGGGCCAATTAGCAGAGAGAATCGAACACCTGCTGCCGCCGAGCCGCCGCTCTCGACCGCCAGGACTCCGCTGAGCAAAGTCAGCAGACACCTCATCAGGGCCCGCTTAGGGAGCTCAAAAGGCAATTTTATGGCGCGTTAAAGGCCCGACACAGTCGGGCTCGCGCTGGGCGCCGCTGCCTCCCCGTCACGCCGCGTGAACTATGAGACCATAAAGCCACACCTAAACAATCGGTGGAAACAAATGCGGAACAAACGCGCCCGAGCCAAATCAATAAAAGAGATAACATAGCTGCAGAGGATTGCATTGAGTAGATGTGGCTGAAATTATGATCCTATGATGTATTCGAAAATAGTATTTATATCCGCTTCTCCCTCAACCGAAGGAAACAGACTGCACTCCTTTGCAGTTCTGTATTTCCATGCAACCTTCAAACACTTTTAGCTTTGCAAAGATGAATAATAAAGGAGCAACTGTGTGCCAAGGAGCCAGGTAAAACCCACTGCTGGTCACTTGGCAGCGGGCGTCATGGAATAGCCCCGAGGAGCTGGCAGCCAATGAGAGCACGGCTGCGCTTCCTCCACGGACCCGACTCCCGCTCAACTTGAAGACGGATAAAAATAAAACCGTTGTGTGTCATGCCTCGCCATCGCACGACACCATGATGGGAGCTGCGCGCGCCGGAGCCAGTCAGATATCTAATATTTATCAATGGATGGACGGGAACAGGGAAAAAGAAGTGCTTGTCTCTGGGTCTCCTTGCTGAGGAAGGACAGAAGATGCACGGCAGCGGGGGAGATATTGACTCTTGCATCGTTGTAGTTGTTTATTCATAGTCACAGCAGCTGGTATGCCGAACCCAACTGGAGAACGCCAAACAGCAGATGGCCTCCGAGAGAACGTCCTTCAGTTAAAGATCTACACATGCAGCAACAAATTTAAATAGAAACAAAAAACCCTCGCAACAATCCTACTTTGATGTGGGACTTGCAATCATAATAACGTGGATTCTGCACCATCCGCGAGGGGATCACTCTCGGACAATGGGAAACAAAAGTATTCAGTATTGCATCAGTGATGGAGTTCTTTAAATAATCTCATCCCTATTCGGTTATGCTTGATGGGCGGCGGCTGTCACGCCACTGGACCGCCGGCCTGGACCGATAATGCAGAATCTAACGCACAAAAAGGGCGAGTTTAGGGCAGAAACAGAGCAGAAAACAGAGCAAAAGTCACTAGAATGCACAAGGCACAGAGATCAAGGCACAGAGTGAAGGAATATGAGCTTTTTTTTTTTTCTCATTCCGATTGAAGTCATTCCAAACGAAGGTTTTTGTTCGACTGTTTCCACGTGATGTCATCTAATCTGGTCGGGTGTTTACATAATTGAAGCGTTCTATCAGAAGGGACGTTGAAATCAAACGTTTGACGAGCGGCATAAATGATATTCTGTCGTCTGTTCGGCTAAATTATTGCGGTTTTTTTTTTTTGTGTTTTCTCAATCAAATGACAGCTCAACAGCAGCGCGCTCCTGCTGGAGGCGAGGAAGACGAGCGCCAGCACGCCTTTTTGATGACTTTTTTTTTTTTCCAACTGTGCTGCCGGTTCCTCCTCACAAAAACCAAAAAGGTGCTGCAGCAAAGCCTGGTGTTAAAGAGTCGTGCTTGAGGAGTTTTCAGACTTGGAGTGGAAAGAAAACTTTGGGATGACGCGTCAATCATTCCCCGAAAGGCACGCCGGCTGCTGGAGGGACTGATGGCTCCAGATGACGTCACTGTCAGACTTCCCGTTCCCTGGATTATGCCTGCTGCAATCGTTTTGCACAGACTTGCAGAGGGAGCACGGGCGGAAAGCGTTCTGATTGGTCATTTGCATGGCAGAGTTCCTATTTCTTTCAGTTTATTGAGAGGTTTATACAACCACTCTCCTTCTTAGTGAAATTTCATTCGGATTGGACTTGTTCATTGGGAAAGAGGCGTCTCTATGGGCAAGTCTGATTTAACCCATTTGTGCCTAGATTTTTTTCCCACAGTTGTAAGGCATTTTTTTTTTATCAATTGGGTCCCTCTGAATCATGTTATGCATTCATTTTTTTCCACTTTGTACTTTGTTTTGAAGAAAATTGCATTTTTATGTCTCACAGAAATCACCCATGAACAAAAAGATATTTATCCGAGGTACATTTTTTGGGGGGAGGGTCACTCTAGAGACTCCAATGATTAAATAATTATAAATGTTTTGGAGGAAAATCATAAGAAATTTATGAAAATTATGAAGGAGCAGGAAGCAGATGATGTCATGCGATAGGAAGCACTTGGAAACGTTTTTTTCTAAGTTGTCTACTAGCGTATAAGTGAAAAAAGTTGCATTAGTACCTTTGAGATTTTTTTTATTGTGAGTCGAAAATGACAGTGATGCACTTTGGCAACAATTGCTGCCAGTGGGGCAAAACGGGTTAAAATACGATATAATTGGAATATTTGGCCGCATGTAAACCTGGCTACCAAGACTTAACACCACAGGGCAAGAGACGACAACACGACACAGGGCCAACACGTGAGGACAGGGAAGGGAAACAGGAAGCAGGAAGTGCAGGAAGGAAAACCAGACCAGACAATGTTGTTTCATCAACATAAAATAAAAAGTACAAAAACATGAAAGAAGAGGGAGACGGAGAAGGTGACTTAACTAACTGAGACCTGACAGCAGCTGTTAAAATGGCTCTGTGGTTTTGTTGTTGGAAGGGCAGCACGTTATCATTCACGGATCACATCAAAATAAGACTGATGTAGGTAAATAAGAAACAAACAAAAAAAAAATTCAGTCTAAGAAAAACAGACGCCTGAAAGGCAGAAACTGTTTTATATATTGTCAATCACTTTCTTGGTGGCCTGTAGATTTGGACGTCCATGAAAACTAACATACAGTAGATTTACATATGAAAAGACACTGGTTTACATGTATTTCTGCCCATTACATACGTAGTGATGATTTGAATCAATTGTAATATATTAAATGTAAAAAAAAAAAAAAAAAAAGTCATCAGCTTATCGTTCCTTCCTATTGGATTTGTTTGAAATTTTGTCATAATCAGTGATGAATTACGGCCCAAAAATGTGTCTCATGAGGTCACACTAAGGCTGCACGATTAATCGAAATAAAATAGCAATCTTGATTAATATGCATATATATCTCATTTTTCAATGACTGCCATTCTGCCGGGTCGTCATCTGCATGAAAACAAGCGCTCGCAACGAGGCGGCGAGGCACCGAGCGATGCAGAGTGACGGTCGGCGGTTCGGAAGGCAGCGGGAGCCGGAGAGAGCCGACAACTTGAGGGCAATAAAGTTGCGAAGACGAACACAGAAGAGAAATGAGGATGGTGGCGGTGAGAGCGACGTGGCAACCCCCACAACTGTTCTCGTACTGAAAAAAAAGGTTCAAATTCTGTGGGTTTTTTCTGGCTCCAAAGAAGACGATGAAAGTCAAAGTGCAAGCAGTGTTTTGCCATCGTATTAAAACCGCCATGTAACACCGCAAGCTTGCACAAGCACCTTATACAACACCGCAAAGTGCAATATGAAGAAGCTTTAAAGGCCAAGAAAACCACGGGAGAAAAAAAAATCCCTCCCTCCTCGACCACCCAGACCTCAATAATGGCAACCTGATCCAGGGCATCTCCATGACCGTCAAGCTCCCACAGACACAAGGAGCTTACAGAGGCTATCACGTGTCACCTGGCAGAAGTTACGGCTCCAATCAACACTGTGCAAAATGAGGGATTTAGGGAAATGATTAAGACCCTAAACAAGCGCTGCACAGCGCCCTCCTGCAACTATTTATCAAGAGAGGACAAAAGGTTTATTGTTTTTACACTAAGTGTCAGGCTGCAACATTTAGGAGTGTTCCCTGACCACAGTTTAAGTGCCTTGCCCTTGGTTCTGGTAGCAGGCACAAGCATGGTTTTATTAAAGCACGTTTTTTTTAGCGATTTTTGTTACTTTTCCTTTTGTATCAGGTCACACTGACGATGATGTTTGACCAGCAAAGTCTGGTCAGTTCATCTTCATGCCGTGCTCGCTTAACGTATGTAAATGGCTGCGTCCGTTATTAACGTTGCCAAACGTAACTGCCCACATGCTCCACAGGCCCGCTTGGAGTTGGTACGGCTGTTAAGCAGTGCATCCGCTAGAGGGCAGTGCTGAGTTCAACCAATCAGTCCCGCACGGACCTCCACTTCTTCCAACTGTTCTTTAAGACTACTCCGTCCCTCTGCCCTGAGCGAGGTAACGTGATGTGTTTATAATTAATAATTCCACACACATTCGCCCAGCCTCTGTTCAAAAAGTTTCGCCATATCTGTTGTCTTCTTTGTTCCTTTCGCTGGTCGCACACGCTGCTTACACTGCGCAGCGCCGCCCCCCCGCGATTTCCGGTGGTACTGCTCCGTGTTCTGCGTCAGGATGTGCATCCGTGAGCTCGCCCAGAGGTTTAAACTGGCAAACCCAGTATGATGCGATTTTAAAAAAAAAAGAACACTTGTTATTCGATTTACAAATTCATGTTTCTATCAAACCCTTTGACAAAGTAAAAAAACAAAAGGTAAAGTTGTTTAACAGTATGCTGAACACAGTGCAACGTGGCACATTTTTGCAAAAGGTCAAATTTATGCAAAAAAAAAAGAAAAAAAGAAAAAAAAAGAATCATGATGTCATTCCATTCATGTGCAATTAGGGTGACAAAATACTAAGGATACTTCTCAGTATAGCCCAGCACAGTTCAACAGCATCACAAATTACAGTCCTAACAAGAATCATTCAGATATGTCAACACCTCTCCTCCGAATGAAGGAGCCTCATTGCAGGGCCTCTGCAGCATATTCTATGCTAACCATGCGGTGGTTTTAATGTTATAGCTGGTCGCTGTGAGTATATATCTAACCCTCCACTTGCTTTTTTGATTTTGAAAAAAAAATGCTCATGTTTATAAGCACGGTGCTCCCGTTCCTCGGAAGCTCTAAAAAGCCAGTGTCACGTGGCATCTGCCCGAAAGCCGGCAGAGGGACACTGGCATCACTGCACACTGTCACCCTGCTCTGCATCTAACATTCACTGCATTGGCTTGATAAAAAAGTAATGTCTTGAGACACTTTGGCTTCCGTGTGATCCTGCGAGCTATCAGCAGCGCCGGGGCTAATTGTATATACACGGCGTCGCCTGCTTATTAAGATCAGGAGAGGTTGGCACATGGATGGATGCGTCCCTCAATTAAAATGTCAGCATCTTAATTCATTTCTTCAAACTGGCAACGTGTTGGTACAATATGAATAATTAAGCTGCTGCTGTGCACATAAGAATCCTGGTGAATCTTGGATACGTATGAACAGCCGGGTGAAACCGGGGCAAAGCACCAGCAAACTAGCATCACCGTGAGTGCGGTTTTAAAGAGCACCGAAAGCTTAAAGTGTAAGCGGCGATGAGGCATTTGGCTGATAAGGTTTAGAGTCACGGGCCTCCTAAATATCGAGTTGCGCCGGCCACACGGGTCCGACACATTAAATCATCATCTTTTAGAACTTTAATTCACATTTCTGTTATTTCAACCCTCATTCCGGGACCACCGTGATCACGGTACACACATTCACACACCTTTGCTCCATTTTAAATAACGGGTGTGTCAGAAAGGCGAACGCAAAACAGTCGCTGCCTCAATTTCTGTTGCGATCGAGCGACTAATTGGCTCTACAGCACATGCACAGGAGCTGCGTTTAGCAGTTAGTTATACTGTACCTCGCTGAGATGATAACGCCATGGTTCACACACACACACACACGCGCTTGTTCTCGCATCTCCCCATCACCATGTGGGCGAGTGCAGACACCTCACACCATCAAATTCAGCTGTCAAAATAACTCATTAATTACTTAATCTATCTGTAGCTATTGAAATGTAATTTAACTGGACTGCTATTTCTTATTTCAGTTATTTTCTTTATATTTTTAATACTTGGATTCTGCATTTAACCCAGTAGGGAGCAATGAACACACACACACGCGCACAGAACAGACCAGTGGGCAGCTACAGAGGCAGCAGTTAAGTGCTTTGTTGAAGAGCATGAGTTTGGAGAAATGGTGCAAACAAGCTAGTTGTTTTCACTGAGATCCACATATATATATATATATATATAAACACCCATAAAACACATTAACGGGCAGCTACGTGGTCAAGATCCGCTGGGCTGTTATTACACACCGACATACCACCAACACAGTGTTTACTGCTTCGCCCGGGTCGCTACACTATGTAGGAGGCGTCATGCAAGGTTTGAGGCATGATGGTAAAAGCCTAGGCCGAAAAAATTCAGCATAAAAGAAAAATGTTTCACTCAGTATCCGATATCTTTTTGACAATTTTAATAATAACATACAGCTAAGAAGGTTGAAATTAACTTTATTTTGAATTTCATCACCTTGTTATTCACTTAGCCACTGAATGGAACGGTCACCGTGATAGCAACTTGTCAATCAAAACTGCGAAATAAACATCATGCTGTTTTGAAGAGCATAAATTTACCAAGAAAATGTTCATAACTGAAGACTTAAACAACAGGATCCAACACATGCCAACCGCTGCAATTGCCCCCTGCTGGCCAGAACGCAGCTTCAAGATGTCCGCTTATGAAATTATCTTAAATTATTATTATTCTTAAAAAGATATCAAAAATCAAGGCTGCATGATCCTTTTTACAACCATGTGGGCTGCACCTGTGGAGAAGCTGCAACATGAACTCTTACTGGGACAAACCCATTTACCAGTGGGCCTTCCTCTGAATAATGGATGAGCGTGGCATCGGTCTCCCATGCACACATCGAGCGCTCGAAAAAGCCACTTCGGCTCTTACGCAGCCTAATGAGGCGTCCGAAGTTACTAAAAGCAAAACGGCACGACACACAAACGCAACATCGCTTTAAGGAAGCAATGCGATATCCACCGAGGTGCGACACCGCCTCAGCCTCTCCTGGTGCTTGTGGTAGCCTTGGGAAAACCAGCACGAGTCATACGTCTGCTGTTTGAGGTCGGGGGGTGGTGGGGGGCTCGTGAGAGGACCAACTCGACGTTGTAATGTTCAAATTAGATTCCATTCTCTCAAGGCAAAGGGCAGCTAGGAGCGCTGCTGAAATGAAAACATCCTCCCCTCAGGGAAACGGGACACTGCTCCCAGTCTTAGAAGGCAGACAGCATGTTGCAGTGCTTGGAATGTCTTTAACATATGGTGTTCATGCTCTCAGAATCTCAGAATCCAGGTGAGCAGAACCAGATCGCCATTATAACACGTAGTCAGCTATAAATTGCAGTCGTGAGGCTTGGAAAACAAGTTTAGGAAACATATTCCGGGGTAAATCTCATTACTGAGAAATAGGTGGCGAAGTGATATACACACTGTTAGATTTGCTACTCCAATATCTCATAATCCCGCTCCATTGGACACAGAGGAAGGTTTGCTGACAAGACATACGGCGAGTTTCCAATTATTTCCATTTTTTTTTTTTTTTTTTTATCAAGCACGTTTTCCAATTTGCGCATGAATGCAAAATAGAGTAGAAATGTCGGAAAGTTGGCTAGGGTATAAATGCTTGGCCGAGGAGGAAAGGTAGGTGTTGTCAATAAAATAGAAATGCCAGGGAAGCAGCTCATAGATATGAATAGCAGGCATCTATCACCTCCGCTATCTAAGAAAATATCATTCTTTGTTTAAAGCTGAACGAAAACACACCATAGTATGATCGCCGTTAGTGAATTCATCGTGAAAGGTGTGGCTACTAATTAAAATATCCACAGTGTAAGACTCACTGAGACCTGGCTCACTCACAGGCCAAATCATTTCCTGAGGGAAATCAGAACATCCATACTTTTTTTTTTTTTTTTTTTTTGTTGCTCCTCGGAAAAATTGGTGTGTAGCCTCAAGTAAAAAGAAAACAAAACTTCTGCCTGACATCCCAACAGGGGCACAATAGTAATCACAAACAAGGCCGGGGAAGTGAAATTGAATGCCGCCGCCGGGCTGGGTGCCAACACGGCACTGCTGGAGATGACCACTGTTTACAAGTATTCCCAAAATATGAAGCTTATAAACGAAACACATCTTTTTATCGAGTCAAGCTTTTCATTGATGCCTGTTAGAAGCTGGAAATGCAGTGCAAATGTGCTTTTACGGTTCAACACACATCTGAAAAGTGTCGCGGAACGGGCTTTCATTTCCTTTCCCATCATCTCTTCATTCCGTGTTGGTACGATGAATTCACCTGGTTTCCTTCATTAATTTTAATTAAAGCGTAGCAACAATGGTCCAGTCGTCCCACTTCCATCTCAGACTCGCTCCGTCCTGTGACGGGGAGCTAAATAATGCATCGCTCTATTAGGTACACAAAATCACCCGGCTTGTCCTGCCCGTTTAAACAGTGACAGACGAAGTTCATGTGATATGGCTCAGTTGGTCGGGTCTATGTGCAGCGATCGCAGGGTTGCCGGTTCGACCCCCCCCGGCTCTGACTCCTCGTGTCCTTGCCTTCCTCGTACCGAACCCCTGACTGGTCCCACGCTGAGCGGGTCGTGTGAACGCGAGTGGGCGAGAAGGGGTTAAGGTAGGAAAGGGCTATATTAGTAAAAGCCCATTTACCGTACAATCATTAAAAAGGTTAGCTGCATTAAGTGCTTTCTGTACCTTGACAGTACTCAAGGCCTTTTACACTACCGTAGTCCCATTCACACACACACACACACACACACACACACACACTGACTCCTACAGTGACAGTGCCAACCTGCTCAACAGGAGCAATTAGGGGTTCAGTATCTTGCTCAAGGACACTTTGCTATTTCATGGAGGAGCCGAGGATGGAACCCATAATCCTCCAATTATGAGACTGCCACTCTACCACCTGGGCCCAGTTTTTCTTGCATCTGGTTTGTCTGTCTGTTATCTGCCCTACTAAAATGTTATGAATAGATTTCGATTTTCTTTTTTTCAAAAAAAAAAAAAAAAAGGGTAGGGCTTTGCCTAAGGAACAAGAGATTCAATTTTGGGAAATGGAGTATTTTAGAAAATCCAAGACGAGGCCAGGACACACTGTGAGGACAAATTGTGCCGCCTTGCAAGTCTTGTACTCTCCGAGTGCTTCTAGTTTTAGCTTTAACAACATCTTCAACAAAAAAAGGCTAGAGGAGCTAAAAAAAAAAAAAAGGACTACACGTTGCATATTTAAAAATGTAGTAATTGTGCAATAGTGAACTACCAAGAACTACCAAGTTCGTATCATAAGTTAGAAGCCCACTTGAAATGTCACTTTCCGTTGCCAGTGAACCAACAACAGCCATAATTATGATGAGGTTTGATTTTGTTTTTATAATTTGGTGCGCTGATGATGACGGTGATGTAATTGTACCTCCTCTGAGGCGTTCAGTTCAGTTGGGACCGTTTACGCCGGACCGATTAGTAAATAGAGCTCGTTTAAGCCAATAATGACTCTGCCAGTTCATGGTCAGAATGAAAGTAAGTCCATGTGTTCCAGCATAAGCCAGTTAATCATCTACTCAGAGTAATAAGTCCTCCTGCTATTTGCCCAGCACACTTTTATAGAGTCATATCACTTTTATGTATATTGTTAAATGTACTGGGCCATTGACTCACCGACTAATTTAATCTCCAGTGAGCCATTCTTAACAGCGAGAAGATGTGGCATCGGCGCGCCGTTGACGTGGAACCAGCATTCCCGAGCTAAATACAGTTTTGATAATCGGCACGGTCACGACAGGCGGAGCGCAGAAAATGCTGAATCAAGGCTGAGCCCGCACCACGAAAACTGTGGCCTCTTTCAAGTCCGGACCTTCAGATCTTTGTTCCACGGCAGAAACAAAACAAGCACTGAGACCATTGTGTTTGAGATCAAGGCTTCCTTTCGCTCCAAGGACAAACTATCCTGCAGCTACAGGAATGTGTGGCGCCATGTTCTCTCACAAACAGCCCTCAGTCTCTTCAAAAAAAAAAAAAAACACCACTCAGGTCCCAAGAGGTAAAAAAACAAAAAGAGAAGAAGCAGAGCCTGGAGATGCCTTCTGGTACCAAAATGTGCACACATACACACCGAATGAGCGCTATAATGAGCTCATGATACTCACCATCTGTTTGCAAAAGGGACCGGGACTAAAGTGATGCTTCTAATAATAACCGCGCCCCCGATAAGTCCACTTCATGTGGTCAAACGCTGCAGCGGCACCACGTCAAGTCTGACAACTGTCGTCCCCGCATGCCGCCGCCGTCGTCCTGCGGCACTTCGCCTCTTTGATGAAACACTCCCGACTACGTTAAACCGGAGTGACGGATGCGCGGCTTTGCCTCCGCTCCATAAATCAAGGCAGGGCGGATCGCGCTCGCATCTCGATGAGACAGTATATTCCAGCAGATGATGAGCAATGCTGATTGAGAGCATGAACTAATATTCCTTTTTTTTTTTTTTTTTTTTAAAGATGGCAGCAACCATCGGTTAAATGAAAAGCTGGCTGAACGTTGCATGGCGTTGAGGCATGGCGAAGGCCACGGCCGGGCTAGCAGCCCCATGACGAGGGCTCATCTGGGGGGGGGGCTGGACTAAACACTGATGGAGACCTGCTGGACCCAGCCAAGTGTCACGTCCCCATGCTGGGTAATTGACAGCTTTCCACCGGAGCCGGGAATGTAGTCAGGCTGCCGTTCTGTTTGAGCGACTGGGATTACGTTTAAAACGGGGCTCCGCCAGCCTCTTTTAAAAAAACCCACACTGAGCAACAGCTCCATTTATTTCGGAGACATTTAGAGGGAATGAGCTGCACGTAATCGAGCTGGTCTGACTGGTGCGAAGTGTTTTTAAAATTCTTCATCAATGCTGTTCTATAACAATTATTTTGAAGATAAATAAGATTAGAAAGGCGATTAAAAACTTACAGTACACCGAATTTATCAATCCCCTTTATCGATGACTGAATGTAGAGTATTTATGCTTGTGACAAAAATAAGGCAGCAAAGAAGGAAACAGTCCAAAGTTTAGCTTAATTTCTCGAAGCTGACTGATTGATTTTTTTTAACCAACAATGTGCATTTTCCTGGCAATTATTATTGAGTCTTAATTGTTTTCAGTCTGTATGAGACAGCGTGACACTTCCTGAAGCCAAAAGATCTCGCTTGCGCCCTGATGGCTCGCTGCAATGTAGGTCATAAACCCTGCCTACCGTGGTCCATGTTCATGGATTGGCGCCAAAATAAAAAAAGGGAAGTACTCATCATATCATTTTTTCTGCCATTATTGGTAGTTCTGCTGATGGAGGGTATAATTATCTTGGATGATTAGGTGTCAATGCAGAAAAGCCAAAATTTAAAAACTCAATTTCAAGCTCCCAATAGTCACATTACAGGCACTATGGTGCACCTTTGCATAATAAGATGTTCCATGTGGCGATATGTCATCATAACTGTTCTCTGTTTGGGAATTTTACATAAGAAAGTGGACAAATAGTCATTTGTCGTTAACTTTCAATAGCCTTTTTTTTTTCTTCAAAAATTGATCACTTGCGATTGACACCGTGCCTCCATTTCCTGATGGCTGCTGCACAGACTCCAGACCAAAAGAAGCAAACATCTGGCCACCAGCGTTAAGCCATGATGCTAGCAGTCAGCCCGGCGAGCCTGACAGGCGCTCGACACATTGTCACATCGACATCTCCAAATGACATCACCAGCAAAAGATGGCACGCGTCCTTCTCCGGGGCATATTGGTTTTATTTCTGTACAGTCGGAAGAAGTGGAGGCAGATTGTACATAGTCTATGGATGATAACTGCTAATTAGCTGTATGGTGCATTTTATGAGGTCACACTGGTGAAGCCTACCATGGTTGCAATGTGTGAGTTTCATTAGAGCTGTATGTTTGAACGAGTACTTTACCAATAGTCTGAATAACTGTTTATCCATACATGCAGGAATAAATGCAGTCAAAAGGGCAGTCACTTACAGAGCCGTGGAGGAATGGAACGCACTATCGAGACACATCACGCAGGAAGAAGGTAAAATGAAATTCAAAACTTTACTTAAAAAGCATCCTTTATTAAAAAAAAACTGTGACATGGCTTATTAAAGGAATGGGTTAATTCTGAACCTTGCTAAATATGAGTTTCATCCTTTGATTTGTCTCGTGGCTGTGTGTGAATGACTTATGAGCTGGTGGAATAATTTTTCATTTTGTGATAAGTACTTGCTTTCTTGTCGGTTTTCATCAGTTTATTTAGAATTTCGAGTCATGTTTTGTGTAATGCACTATGTTTTGTTATATTACGTGTCATGTGTGTCAAGTGTCAAATGTATTGTATGTTTTATGTGATGTGCAAACATAATGGAAGTCTTTTTTTTTTTTTACTGATCTGAGAAGCTGAACGCCGTTTGCTGGCTGCCCTCCACGGCAGCAACAAAGAATAATCAGCTAGTTTTATACGGTGGTCACACAACAATAGTGCTATAGTGGTAACGCCTATTAATGATGATTTAAAGTAAGAACCTGCTGAGGCATTTTCCAACACAACATGGGCTTAAATTCCAGGAATGCCAAGCACTTGACTCAAGTGCCACCCCGATAGGGCAGCGGAGTGCGTTTCCTCTTTCATGATTACGGCACTACGCAGACGAGCTTGGCAGGCTTGTTATCAACAAAATTTTCCTAATATCCAACCCTTGACCAGCAGCCGCTCTTGTGCTTTGAAAAACAGCGTCTTAATGTATTGCCTACGAAGTCTTAACAAATGCACGCAGAGCTCAGCCAATCAGACCCGTTCCTCTACATCGCTGCACGGCTGCAGACACGCTTGCCATCCTATTTTATTCCGAGCAGAGTGTATATATAAGGGAGGCTGTGCTTTCCCATGGGCCTTTGCTAACACGCCCACTCAGCTGTGCAGCATATGTATAGAGCCCGGGCCGCCCTGCTTGGTATTCCTTGGTTGCAGACCGGCTTCTGCAAGACTGACAGCACCTCTTAATAAATCAGAAATGTTACAGTTTGTTAAATGAAACAAGAGGGAACAAACTTGCGGCCATTGATTTTTATTTTTCGCACCATCAGTTTTCCCGGTTTTGCAAGATGTTAACGATTTTAGGATTTAACTGGAGGTGAAATTATTACTTAATTGTTTTAACTATGCAGAGTAGTAGGTCGGGAAAGTGTGTATGTGATTGAGGACAATCAAAGGGAAATCAGGAACTGCCCGTCAGTAGCGGATCAGCGGTCCAGTGCTGAGTGGCGAGATCACGTGAGGCACAGCATGCGAGAGACGAGCAGTTATCTTTAGATTATCAAAGGTTACAGCGGCAGGAGTGCAGTTTGGGGAATGTAAAGTGGACCCTGCGACTACTCAATCTTCATGCTCGAACATCGGGCTTCTGTCACGACCTCATTCAAAGAAAATCCTCCACGGTGAGGGAATAACGGCGTTACAAGTAAACAGCATTACGAATGGTGTTACGCTTTTCAGTGACGTGTACAAAAAATCGTTTCTGTTTCCACCGTTACAACGCCATTACAGCTACTGACGATAAAATGCGGCGCGTTAATATAACTAAACTCATTGAAGCTGTTTTCATCTGAGTGATCCAACCAGGCTCTCTCAGCCACGGAGGAAGGCGGGGCGGGACGGGGCGGGGCAACCACATAACTGATGATGATTGGCTAAGGTAGAGTAACGTTTCATTTTAAGACAACCATAGGCAGACAGACGTTATACACACACACACACACACACACACACACACACACACACACACACACACACACACACACACACACACAGATAATTCAAAGGTAACATTTTTTTTAAACTGGAAGTACAAGACACGACTTTTCCCTCATTGAGATAAAAGGCAAG
>CAAKHG010012803.1:8758-22500 GCA_901007715.1 Dactylopterus volitans | reverse complement strand
TCTCTCACACACACAAACACACACACACACACGCACACACACACACACACACACACACACACACACACACACACACACACACACACACACACACACACACACACTATCGGTCTCTCTTTCTCCCCCCCACACACACGCACACACAAACTCTCTCTTTCTCTCTGTCCCCCCCAAAACCACACGCACGCACGCACGCACGCACACACACACACACACACACACACACATCTCTCTGCGCTCTATGAAGGCCTTTTCCAGTCTCGCTCAGTGGTCACATTGTCTTCAGCTGCCTGGCATCACGGGACAAGGGCAAGTTGCGTCAATGACATTTTCTCTCTCAACCTTCAGCCTATATCAATAATGCCTTTGCATCTTGGGGATGAGACCCCCCCCGCTCCACCCTCCCACCTTCAACCTCCCTCCACCCACGCTTCTGACCCTGTTTCTTCCACCCCCCCACCCTCGCCATTGGTCTGTGCCTGGTTCCTGTGTGACAATGAATGCTGATTAAGCCAGAGGTTTTTGTGGTGCTCTGTGTGTTTGCTCACGATGGTAACACTCACATGCAGCAAAGCTACTTCAGCGGCTCTCGCTTTAAGATGAAATATGACCGGTAATGGACTTTATGCTAATAAGTCGGAGTTCACATGTCCCTAAAGAAAGCCACCGTAAGGTATCCCTGTGTTGCCTCTCCTGCTTCGGTTATTGTGATCAGCATACAGAGCTCTCTGCAATAATCTCTGATGAACAGCAGCACAGTTTTTGTATATTTATTGTTTTTTGTTCATCCTCTCTTCGACCCTTTGCGGTCAAAAAGCTACAGTTGACTGGAGCACGTAAACAGATCATGAAATATTCGCGGTCTTTTGATACCAATTTTTATCACTCTTGTTGAAAAATATGTACACAATCATTCCGTCCTCCTTGTTCCGTTTGATCTACCGACGTTTCTCCCCCCGCTCCCTCGCTCCCTTTGCTATTTTATATTTCATCCTTTCCTTTCGGCATGATCACAATGGAGGGGCCTGACAGACGAATGACCATTACCGTCTCATCTCTCTTCCCCCGGTGAAGCCGAGGGTAAAGAGTGGCGGGTGTGTTGCGGTGCATGTAATGAGACCATTCAGAGATTGATCATCTATATGGTCCTGCCCTTTAACGAGTTATTGGTATTACACACGGCAATAACGGCCCTTAAATCTTCAAACCACATATTGCTCCGCACAGCACACGTCAAACACATACACATGCTCGGATTTGCATTTTCAAGCGGGCGCAGGCGCCCTCGCGCGGAATTCGCCGCCGCCCGCTCCCGCCCGTCGACGCTTGGCCCACGCCAGGCTAAATATGCGCGACGTGAAAAGGCGCGTCAACAAACACAACAGCGGTCGCAGGTCATATAGATGGGGATGTAGAAATCAAATTGTGCATGTGTGTGTGAGTTTGCGTAACAAACTTGTGACGAGGGTCGGAGCAAATGATTTCAGTTATGGCAAATGAGCAACTTGCTCTCGTATGACTGACGTTAATGGAAAATGACGCGGTTCTCTACAGAAACGAGAGCGCGTACACGGGATGAGCTCTGTCGACTATCTGCTCTATAACTATAACTCTCTCATGCGGTATGTTGATATCATCATCTAATGAAATTTGTAGGCGCTGCACCTTTCACCCTCTGAGATGCTAGACATTAGGGGTAAGTGGTGGGGAGTAACTAGGAGTAGCTCCACCTAAGTGCTTCAGATGAGTATTTATTATTTTTCTGCATTATGCATCTAGTTGTCGGGTTTAGTTACTTTGCAGTGTTACGATCTTACACATTTTATTTATTAATTGATAAAATGGGATGGATGTAGATAAATTGCCTTCCCCTTTAAGTACCTTCGACAGCCCCATATTATAATTATATCCATTCATTTTATGTATAATATGACAGAGGGTTTTCTACTGCTTTTGAGTACTTTTGATATTTGATTGATTTTTATTGACGTGTCCACCTTTCTGTCGCCCACATGGGCTCACTAGAACAATACTGTGGTTGGCCAATGACAAATCACATTCTACAGGTGGCACATAGTTCTTAAAGTCTTTTGTTAACCTTACGGCCATTACAGAATGTTCTTTCTTATACATTTCAGCCCGGAGGAATCGCTGTGCTCAGGCCTAATTGACTTTACATGTAAAGGCATAAATGAGATAAGTCGGTTATTAAAAAAAAGAGTATTTAAAATGGAGTTTAAAAAAAAAAAAATTTATTCTTTTGTTAAAGTCACATCCATCCCACCAGCCACCATGCAGTCGTGCAGATCTAGTTTGGGGTTGGCTGGAGGGCAGGGAGGAGTGGAGCTACTGGGAGTGGCAAACAGGAAGAGAGAGGAGAAACCACGTCCTTTTGTTTTGCAGTGTACTGTATTTTTAACTGCATTGCTAATTGGATTGAGCTGGATTTATTGAGGTTGCGGTGGATTTGGCAAGAGCAACGCTGGATACATTAAACCATCAATATTACACTAAGTAAAGTGAAGGATGAGACATCTGATGCTCTATGATGCAATGCCTTACTTAAAAACAACCAGGACACAGGAAATTAAATACAGAGAAAAATGAAAGGACGAAAAGGAAAGGGAGAGATAAAGATGAAAGATGGCACCTTGAAATTGAGGGAAGGGAGGGGTTGGGGGAAATTAGGATGACAGAGTTCAGAGGTTCGTCTTTAGCTTTTGGAGAAGGCACAGCACAGCTGCTCCCCAAGGGAGAGGTCTCTCATTGCCATGGTAACCGTAGGACAGAGTTCACGTGATAGTCCTCGGTTGACTGTCCATGTGACAGTGTGTGAGTGTGTCTTCCTGCACTTCTTTGACCATCACAGACAAGAGGAATATTTTTACAAGCCTTAATTTTTTTTCTGCCTTCATTTCCCCCCCAAAAAATTTTGCTTCTCTGACTTGGTGCCTTCGCCAGTCTAATCGCATTTCGTGCTCCCAGTCTCGTCCTCCGTTTGACACAGGTACTCCGAGCCTGCGTCACGCGGAACCCAGCGGGCGCGACTGGAAGGTGCGACGCATTCTCAGAACAGACGGCGTTCAGCGGGAGGTGTGTGCGCTTTTTGCGAAACGTTCAAGCTGCGTCGTCGCCGCAGTTTTTACTGAGTGGACAAGCGACGTCATTTTAAACCGTTCCGTCCTGTCTTTGTCGTAGCATCAGTGGTGGCTCCACACATACGAATTCATGCATGTTATCTTCAAGCATTTGTGGTGAAATACTACTTCACGGTGCGCTATTGTGTTTAATTTTTTTTGTTGAACTTGAAAGAATTTGCTAGCTGTATTTCTGTGGTCGTGCACATAATGGAGGCACCGAACAGAAATAAGGTCAAGAGGAGCTTCACTCCACCTCCTTTTTTGACTTAGAAATATGTGGCTATTTTGGGATTCTCAAGGCTGACAAGAATGCAAATGTATCTGCCATCTGCAGATCTGTTTGCAGATGATGGTCTGCGTGCAACAGTTATCCAGCTTTTTTTTTTTTTCTATTTTTTTTCTATTTACCATAAAGCCCATGGTGACTACTCATCCCAACCACGATCTCTTCCTAAGCCCAACCAGAACTAATATACATCATCTTGAGACATTCTAAGATACACGCTCGCCGACCACTTTATTAGGTACACCTAGATAGGCGCACCCATTCAACTGGTTGTTGTCAAAGGCGATCCGACGAAGTTCAAACCGCAGCATCAGGATGGGCAGGAGAGGAGATTTAAGTGAACGCGGCAGGGTTGTTGTTGCCCAGACGGGCCGGTCCAAGCACATTCAGCAACTCCTGATCTAGTGGGGTTTCCACACACAACCATCTCTAGGGTTTACAGAGAAAACATCCAGTGAGCAGCAGTTTTCTGGGGGGGCGGAGAGGGGAGGGGGGCCCTGGCTGATGCCAGAGGTCAGAGGAGAATGGCCAGACTGATCGGAGCTGATAGACAGGCATCAGCTACGCAGTCGACGTCCCGTTAAAACCGACGTGTGCTAAAGAGCGCCTGTGAACACACAACACGTGGAACCTCGGAGCAGACGGGCCACAGCAGCAAAGGCAATAACAATAAAGTGGTCGTCGAGTGCATGTTGTGGCTACTTAAAATGGTCGCGACTCATTAGCCGATGGAAAAGTGCAGGCTTCGTCACCCCCCCCCCCCCCCCCCCCCCCCCCCCCCCCCCCCCCCCCCTCGTCCCTCCGCCTCCCTCACAGTCTCGCTAAAGACTGACATCAAAACCTGGGCATGTCTCATATTGACAGGCGCGGGGGTTCGCCGGTTTGAGTTAACCGCAAGGCCGCGGTGACTCATACTGTGACGTCGGAGCGTCTCTTGCGGGTCAGAGTAAAATGCAACGGGGGCCTTTCGGAAAGTGTCACCGCTTGATGGGCTGGGAGCGTCGCTGTCTTGACGTTGCGGGATGAGAATGTGTTGCGATTATACAACACGGGAAGGGCCATACGCGATCTAGGCCGTGGATACAGCGGTTCCGTTCAGGTAGGTGGGTGGGGGGACGGGGGGGCTTGATGCTGTGGTATTTTCTGTAATTTCTCGTAGCTTCAAAGCCATCATACATTTCCCTCAAGTGTTCATTCCTTTTTGTGGCTTTATGCGATTCTTTTTTTTTTCTTTGAAATTTGGACCAAAGCCCAAAGGAAATGAGACTAAATAGATCATCCGCTGATGTACTGCCTGCAGCCAGTGTTCAGCCCTAGATTTTAATTTCCAGGTTCAACTGCACAGGATTTAAAGTCATGAAATAGTAACATTTTCTTTTTTGCTTTTAGGGTTGTTGTTTTTTTTTGATAAATTATTAGATATACACATAGAGGAACATTGAGAGGTGGGGTGGGGATGACATAAACTAAGGGATCCTTGTTTTCTGCACAATAAAATAACCTAAACTGAGCTTGCTTAGTCACGGTGGGAAAATGGCGTAACCAGAGTGGTTGCCTCCTGGCTTTAACAGGAAAAGGTCACCATCACGATGGTTTTACCTCATCGAGGTCATTAGGTGGCTAACAAGGGGCTGGGCTGAATCCGATCCTTTCGTTGTTTGACCCTCAAAGAGGAAGAAAAACACTGTTTGGATGTTCAAATCCGTGCGGTTCTTTTTTTCTCGATGGAAGCTTCTGCGTTGTGTCTTTTTAAAACTGAGTGAAATGTTGCCTGAGAGTATTCGGGCTGGGTGGCCATTAGCGAGTAACGATGTTAATAGGCCATCTAAACCCAAGATTTAGCCTCTCCTTTTCTCTCTCCTACTCTCCCTCTCTCTCTCTCTCTCTCTCTCCCTCTCTTCTTGTTCCTCCCTCTCCCACTCACTGATCTTGTTGCATTCACTGACCCCTCTCCTCCCTTCTGTTTGTCTTACCCACTTTATCGCCCTCATCTATTCACTCTCTCACCCTGCACTCTGCTCCCCGCCGCCTTTTAGCACATGTTTTGTCTCCTTGCTTAAATTAGGCACCGCAGAGATTGTGTTTAGCGTTGAATCGCTGATGACTCTTGAGTTTGAGTGCACGTGGATCGCACATATTAAATCAGTGAAACAAATCATATGTACAATGCAGATTGTCTTTTTATTTGTCTTGGTGTAGCTCAACAATTGAAGAGAGAATGTTAAATGGCCGAAGTGGGAAATGGCATTAATGTAAAATTTCTTGAAGACTAATTTTCCTCAAAGGCTCAAAATATACTTGGGATGAATGTGACGCTCCTCGATGTCATGTGTGTTTGTCTTTGCGTGTGTGTGTGTGTGTGTGTGTGTGAGACAGACAGAGAGAGAGAGGGCGAGAGAGAGAGGAAACAGGTGTATCTGAAAGGACGGGTGGCTCCATCGGGTCTCAAGTCATCTTCAGCGGTCATCGGTTCATTTACGTAAGACGAAGAAAAGAAAGATAAGGGTCAGCGATGTGCAGAGAGGACAAGGGTCGGTTTTGATATATTTTGGAGTGAGGGATGCATGTTTGAGTTTCAGCTGCTGAATCGACGTTTCTTTTTTTTTTTTTTTTTCATACGTGGTTGAGAGTCGGAAAGCAGGGAGAGGTGCGGCAGGAATGAATGAAAACCTGCCTCTAATTGCAGGGAAGTGCTTTTATGAATGTGTGTTTCATTCTAAACTTAGACCTCACACACCCGGTGCATCACTGAGAAGTATCGATGTCTTGGTTTTAACACTGCCGAGAACGATTTACATAGGATCACAGGGAGGTTAAGAGGGTGTTAGGAGGGGGAAGGAGAGGTCCGGATCCCCCTGGGGCAGTTGTACGTTCGTATCCATGGATGTGACGACAAGTCCGACTTAGTCACTGTCTATGCTCTCAAAGGGCTTCCTAGTGGCCATATTAGGGGAATGTGAATGAAATAAACACACAAGCGAGAAAATGGTCTGATCAATCTTAACCGCTACTCAGAGGGGGATCTGAGTAATGGAGCAGCAGATATACAGTACCATAAAGCAAAATGGGCAGCTTTTTTTTTTTTTCTCGGAGTTGTGTCCACTTATTGAATGTTATTCCGCTCTCCCTCTATCCAGATTCATGAGGTAAAAAAATGGCTGTTCAGTTGGCAGGTGAGCCATAATGGTCTCTCGCGGTTAATTCATTTTTTTTCTGAAACACTGAACGGAGAGACAGCCTCGTAAAGCTGAGGTGAGGTGCCGGGTTGTGTGATCGTTCTCTCTCCGTTTGTCACCTCCCACCACTACTTTCATATACAATTAATCATCTGCTTACATGACACCAATCACGCTGTGTTTGACCGATTTCTTTAACGGTGCATAACAAGACACATTGGTTTTCTCTCCATGTGGGAATATCCATCATTGGATGTTACATTGCTTTCATTTTTTTGGGTATTTGAGGATATGGCAAGACTTTTCTGATTTTTATTTAATTTTTTTTGGTTTTGAATGAACTGGTCTAGATTTTCAACAAATGAAATCAGCTATAACTAAAATCCACACCCAAAAAGAAGAGCCGGCCCAAAATTAGAGCTCCAAACCAGTACACAAAAGGATATGACCGCACATGGCTGCCCTGCTCCTGGCACCTCATGCTAACTAAACTAAAACTAACCGCTACTTTCAAGTCTGAAGGAGAGCAACTACCAAACCAAACATGGCAGACGTTACAAAACGTAGGACGGAAACTGAAGGAATGCTGACAAGCGGCTGCTCTGTCTTCACCCACTTTAAAAATGCCCGACCACAAGTGGAGATGAAAACGCCAAACTTTCAGGTCCGTCTCATGACTGTCTACCAGCTAAGGAGAGTTTCTCAACAAGTGTGTTGGTAGAAGGTTGTCTGCAACGTGACATTGATGGTGCCCCAGTGGTGAATACATCAGGATACTGATGTAACAGATGTGATGAACATCAAGAGTCTGAGTTTGGGCTGTGACGCAGACGAACATTCGGAAGCCACGCTGATCACCCTTCGGCCAAGCTCCTCATCATGGCAGACGCGAATGGTTTGAAGAAGCTCATTCACAGCCATGACATAACAGGCCACAAATACACCGAACCTGAGGCAGCACATCAATATTCAAAAGGATTTTTGGTTGTGGAGCACGTAAGCAAAAAGTCACGCCACGGTGGTTTTGGGCTTTTGAGACGAATACAAAAAGGGTTGTTGGGGATCCATCTGTTTCATCGAGGTGAGATCAAGCTGATCATAAACTTGGTGACTAACTTTGCCTTTTTCGCTTGTTGTGGCTCTAATTTTTGAAGGTCTGAAAGTGGTGCCGGTGACACATTGAACCTGCAGCTGTGTACATGCACAACAAACAACACATATCATTCGGCTTCTATTCTAGGTCCAGCACGATGGACCCAAACCAGCATAATGGCCGATAATATGAAGCTCTGAATACGGGTCAAACGTTTAGAGGCAAGCACAACCAGGGCAACTGTATCTGGGGAAACTAATTTTAGCTGCAAAAGAACACAAACAGCTTGCGAAATATCATGAGAGCCGTCTGAGAGGGGCGGCATTATCTCCAATTAGAGCAGAGCGTCTTGTGACTGCAGCTTGTCATCATGGGTTAACCTGACCAGCACAAAGGGGCCCTTCACAAGCAGACTTCAAGAAGGTAGAACTTATTCTCGAGACCGAGCTGAACACTGATAATGTCACAAATCCCCTCACGAGTCATTATTCGACGATCATTTGCGGTACGCCAGATATCCATGTTTGTATCCACGCTGCTAAATATCTTGAAGCGAGACGCTGGTTGGGAAATCAGGGGCTGGAGACAGCAGAGAGCAAACATTTTTATAACCTCTGTTTCCTCTCCAACGGAGTCACCTCTTCTAGCAGTTAGCTAGAAGTCAAGAAAAATAAATAAAGAAGCGGGCAGCCCATAAATTTCGCCTGTGTCCCTGGTCTTTGATGTTCAAATATCAGAAAAATAGTCTTTACCTACTGATCTCCCTAAAAGTAATTTTTTTTTTTATTGCTTTTAATGTTTGGCGTGGTCTTGTTCCACAAGCAATTTCCTCTGCCGAGGCTCTATTTGGGCTTGGTAGCAAACATTTGCAACCCACCCTAATGCACTCAAGTTTTAATTTTCCACATCAGATTTGATTCCAGTGTTTAAGGCGGAGCATCATCATATTTATGCATGCCCTCTGATTTCTGGTGCTTCCAATCTTGCAATGTTTAATGGAAAACCTACAAATGTTTAACAGCTATTTTAATTAGTTTGTAACCACACTTTCAGGCCAAATCATGATTCCGCTGGTGCAAATTCGCCAGGTGCTGTGATAACTGTAAGCATCAAGACACAAGCAGCAGAATCGCAATCAAGTGGAGAAATTTTAGAAGTTTTATCATATTTTAAAAGGCATACAGTAGGTTAGTTTGATGTGTCCTATAAGACAGAACATTTTGTGATCTCTACTACATAATTGTGCGAATTTGAACACTGTCACAGCACTGGAAATACATTTCTAATGATTCATCTGCAATCCGTTCTGTGGGCTGCGAGAGGGTGAAGATGAATTTAAAACCAGCAAATATTGGGACTGTGGTAATACAAGTGCATTGTGAAAGTATGAGTGAGTGTCTTTGTGTGTGTACACGTGTGTGTGCGTGTGTGTGTGTGTGTGTGTGTGTGAGCGCTTGTGTGCATCATCCACACTCATGCACTTTAGCGTATGACAGAAAAATTCTGTTTGGAAATGGGTGGGAGCAGCGAAGTGCCTGTAAGTGTGTGGTCAACGCCGGGATGACAGAGACGCACCAGAGGGAAGATGGATGGACCAACAGATGGACGGCTGCTTCGAACATTTTGATACCCCATCAGATTTCTGCAAAATGCTTGGCTCGTACTTAACTCCACAGTCCCCGAGGGTGCAGTAGCAGCCGACTTTGACTGAGTCAGTGCAGCCGCTTGCGGTACAGTAACTGGCACTCGTGGCGAGAGGAAACGGCAGTGATGCAGTGTCACAATATGAACTCATTGTGGTGTCTATGAAGAGAAATGAGATTTGGGCTGGACAGTGTGTTGTTGTTGTTGTTTTTTTATTATTTTGTGTGCGATAGCGGAAAAAACAACCCTATTTAGAATTTGTCTTGGATACTTTACGGGGCCCAGATAGAAAATGCTGCTCTGTGCTCCTCTTGTTAGACGGTGTCAACAACGTTCTTTGTCATTCTGAGAATTCAGTATGTATTCAGTGTCTCGGGTATCGGGGTGAGCTGGGGGAGAGCTGGACTACCAGTGGACATTGTGACCATAGACTGATTAAAAGAAGTGGGGCATACATTCCGTGTCTGAAAAATGAAGCCATTGCGAAAGCGCCTGAAGCCTGCATACCTTATAACAGCCAGCAGTGGGCGACAAAAATCAAGTCGGATTGTAAAGAAGTCTGTGAGAAAACCATCCACTTTCTTGATATCATCTGTAAGCATTTTCCTAATGATGTTGTGGTTTCACTCACTAGTCAAAGCCTTCTTGGATTCAGCATGCAGGATGTGCTTCGATGCGCTGCTACGAGTCGGTACCGTTTCCGGCTAATCTGGATAGCTGCATATTTTGTCCAAATATGGTCACCTCTGGTTGCAAAAAAAAATAAAACAAATATAAGAGCATGTGTGTAGCCAGGTGGATCCAAATGCAAGAACCCGCAGCCTAACTGACCAAAACTGATGTTTGATTTAAAAAAAAAAAACCAAAAATCAGGATAACCGGCAGTCAGGGAAAAAACAAAATGCTTAATAGAAGAAAACATGAGAACCAAAACTGAGCAGCGGAGAAGAAAAAAAAAACTAACCAGAAATCGCTAACTTGAAATACTCACAGAGCAACATCAGGAACGTTAAGGATCTGACCAATCAGGTAGCAGACAAGAGGGCAAGCAGGGAGCCGATTGGCTAAGGAGACAAAAGGGAACAGGCCAGACAGGGACTGTTCAACAAATAAGACACAGGTGAAAAAGAAATGAGACACGAGGGCAGAGCGACAGAGTAAAACACGAAACAACCAAAACGTCGACAATAAACTGAGAGTCAAGATTCAAAAGTCCAAACGGAACCGCGACACCAATGTGGCAATCAGGAGTCCAAAAAAAAAAACCTAACGGGTGACGTTATACTGGCTTCATCCAGAAATGTTGCTGGATTAAGAAGACATGTCGCCCAAAAAAAACAAAAAACAAACTCAGCGACTGGAAATTGAATAGTTGTGAACAGTAGATTTGCTCTGACTTGCGAAGGCTGGATGCCAGTTAAGTGCACTTAATTACAAATGTGATTAACTGTTCTCTCCCTCTCTCCTTCTCTGCTGTCCTCTCTTAGATGTTGGAGCCCAAGGTGGATGTCCCCTCCTGTGAGCTGGGTGGAGTTGGGGAGGACAGAGGAGGTGTGTGCCTCCACCTGCCCCCCCGCAGTTCAGAGGGCGAGGAAAGCAGCCTGTATCCCTCCAGCCCCTCAGAGCCCCCAAACCTGGGCAGTCCTCACACCTCAGAACCGCTGACCCCTTTGGATGAAGTTTACATGCCCCTCGGAGGTCTGATGGGATCCGAGGAGCGGCATAAGGTGCCTCCCACGCCACCCCCTTCCACCGAGGGCGAGGACTGCAAGAGTATGGAGGGCAATGAGATGGAGATCTGGAGAGAGGAAAAGGAAGGCAAGGACAGGAGAGAGGAAGAAGAAGATGAGGAGGAGGATGGGACAAGTAGAAAGAGTGCTGGTTGTGAGACCGAAGAGAAAGAAGAGGGAGAGGATGAGAGGGATGAAGAGGAGGCCAACCTCAATCTAGCGGCGTCCAACACGGACGAGGACAACGCCTCCGAGCCGCCCGACACCAACGCCCCCCCCTCCTCCTCCTCCTCCTCGTTTGTCATCCCCGAGCTGCGCCTCGATCGCTCCTTCAGCGCCGACGCCCTCTCCTCGCCCAACACCGACGAGGAAGAGTACGACGAGGAGGAGGACGAGGAGTCCGAGGAGGAGGACGATGAAGACGACAGCGACGACGCCTACCTGCAGCGGAGCGACAGCAAGCGCCGCAGCATGGTGGAGGGGGCCACCTGCGAGAAGCACGGAGGAGGGGGGCTGAGCGTGCAGAATTCTCTCCGCAGGCGCACCCACAGCGAGGGGAGCCTCCTGCAGGACCCCCGCACGCCATGTTTCACCTCTGACAATGCCATCAACTGCCTAGAGGCGGGGGGAGGGCACCACAAGGGCGGGTGGACGCTCCCGTCACCCAAAACCCTGAAGAAAGAGCTGACCAAGAACGGAGGCTCCATGCATCAGCTGTGCATGCTTTTCTCGGGGAGGAAGGTAAGCAGCAACACACTCCATAGAATAATAAACTTACCAGATAATTACATCAACCAATAAAGAAGGTAGCAAAAGATTTCGCAGGACCAGACACATTTAGAAACACTCACATGCACTCATACTGTGATGGGAGCGCCACTCCTCTTTCTTCCAAAAGTTTCAGGTCCCTGGTTTGTATAGAAACAGTGACATCAAGTGGCCGGAGAGAGAAATTACTCAGCTTTGCAGAGGGCCTAAATCCAGCAAAAATACTAAATACAAACTAAATACAAAGTATTCAGTTTGGTGTTTATCTAAGACAAAATAGAAAAATAAATACAAACGCTACCTTTTTTTTGCTTGAATTTGACATAGTATAGTCAAAAAATGTAAATAATTTGATCACCTGTGGGGCCGAATTGCTTTTTGGTCCATTTGCTTCAGTTTTCCACAACACTTGAAACGCTCACTTGAAAAATATGTTTTAGATGCAGCTGAGTTTCAAAACACTGTGTGCGGTTTTAATAGTGTTGAGGTGTCAACTGCAAATGTTAAGGCACTGGCAGCGGTGTAATCCATCTGAAGTCAACCTAAGCAGCTCTTTATAGTACAATACTACACAGTCGGCCCCCACAGCAGATATTTTTGTCTTGTCAAAGCATTAAAAAAACACAGGTATCAACATTGAATATTAATGACTAAACCGTGCCAGTGGGCGCGCACGCTCAGTACCAGAGCCCTGAGAGCAGCCATTGTTAATATTATTGACTCCTTCAAAATGTCCGCTCTGTCTATAAAAAGCGTCTACACATCAAAAAGCCTGATGGGTAGTTGGTCGATGTCATAGCTTTGGTCTTTTCCCATTCTTTCACACGCCGATGCGATGCCACAAAAACGTGACACGAAACAAAACGGTCAAATACGCAATCTGGGCATATTAAATTTCACACTTTACACACGTCTTTTTTTTTTTTTTTTTGCACAAAGTGCTCGTTCAGCATCTTTCAGCGCCGCAAAATGAATGTTTGCGTGCCGACAGCTGCGTCTCTTCCCATCATGGAAGCGTTTGAGATGCACACTTGCAGTATGTCATTATGTAGAATGTATTAAATAGATGGACTGTATTTATGCTCCCAGGCTTTTATCCAGAGCTCTTTATTGCTTTAGTGCCTCATTCATCCATTAAGTCACGCACACACACGCACACACACACACAAATGTGATGCAGATATGACTTTCATAACCGGGCTCCGCCATGGTTTTGACATCATGCACGATAATCTAAGGTTGACTTCATATGTAAGGCAGCAAGGCCTCGCTGTGAGGGAGGTCTGCCCATGTTTTAGGGGTTCCTCTTGCAAGAAGCCCTCAAAGAGCATGATGTAATTCAAGATTGGAGTGTGAGTGCGGGGAGCAGTGCTCCTCTTTGTCCAACAGAGGGAAGCATGCATTGCATCCTTGCCAGCCCAGCAGCCTCACAAAAGCCAGCATTCTGCCTTCTCGTATCTTACTGACAATCGTTAAGTCACAACCAATATATACTGTAGGTGCCCGGGTTTCTCGCGTCCCATATGAACACAACATCCAGAACATGCCCGGAGTTGAGATAAGACTGAAATCCAGGATATTGATGTGCGCAAGTGCAGGCATGCATTCAGAGACCGAGGCATCTCAGTGCGACTTGTTTCTCGCTAACTACGAATAGGCTGTCCAGCTTCTCCAGAACTACACAACGCAGAAAGGCCTGAATGTCTCCTGAACTTTTTATAGTAGCAATATTTGAGCCACACACCTGCACGCACACTTAAACCGTGAGTGATAGCACTTGATAAGGTCCGTTTCTGGAGAGAGAGAGGGGGGGGGGAAAAAAAAAAAGAAGAGCACGCTCAAGTAGAGAGAAAATAGGAAGGGAAGATCAAAGCTCCGCAGACATCCCATAGACTCAAGTGCTCA
>CAAKHG010012797.1:0-20948 GCA_901007715.1 Dactylopterus volitans | reverse complement strand
AGGACATGAACCAGGTTCTGTCTGACCCCGATGACGACACCAAAGGGTTTTTTGATCCCAACACACAAGAAAACCTCACCTATCTTCAACTGGTTGAGAGGTGTACCACAGATCCTGTGACAGGCCTGAGTTTACTCCCCTTGCGTAAATGAAGACTAGTTCATATATCTATGCTCAGCATTTTTTCCCCCTTTTTTATGTGAGTTGGAAGAGTGAGAAATGTGTTTCCATTTTATGAAATTTTTATTGTCTTCCAGATATGTTTTTGTCACATGTTTAATACCAGTTCTGGCACTGACCTACTACCTACAATATTAGAACCAAGGAATTTTAAAACCCCAGAACAGAAAATAAAACTTGCTAAAACAATATCAAAGGAGCTTGAGAGTTCATTGACACCAGCCATCTAATGATACATCTGTCCACAGGGAAAATTGAAAATCTGCCAGTGTCATTTTGTCATCCATCCATTTCGTTGACATTGTTTTTATTTATATTCATACATGAAAGAATATCAACTATTTTTGATCTGAGATATTCATTTTTACTCATTCTGTTTGGGGAGGATGTGAATGGGTTTTAGTTGCTTGGTTTAATTTTGCCTCTGGAGACTGAATTTTGTTATATTTCCAAACAATCTAGCTAAAGCTTTTTTCATCAAATATGAGTTAAATGAATGTACTTTTGTGAGGTCTACTGTGACCACATGTGGAAGAAATCCATGTCTACTGAGATCTGACTATTTTTGTAAAATCTTTCTTCCTACTGATTAATTGTGCCACCGAACACAAAACATGTAAAGGGTCAATTGGGTCAACAGTTTTGGCGCCATCACCCAGGTGTTCACTTGTACTGGAGTACATGCCCGACACGGCGAGACAGACCTCCATTTATGTCGATATTACAATGCCCTCTAGTGGAGACTTACATAAACAACAAAGCTGCAAAAAATGTGGAACATTTATTGAGATGATATTCTAATTCTCAAATATTTTGTGAAAAAAAAGATTAATTTTGCTAATCAAACAAGCATCAAAGGACTACAACTTGTCCAGCAGCTGGCGGATGTCTTCTTGGCCGCGGTAAATTCTCTTCAACCCTCTTGGGAGATAACGGCAGGAAGACAGATTGAGGTAGTCGAGAGCAGTCAGGTGGCCGACGACTGACCTACAAAATGAAAACAAAAAGACATGCAGTACAGGCACAACGCCGGTTTTTGTCATATCCCTGATGGAGTTAAGAGGTAAAACTATCCAGAGTACCTGAGGGCGGGTGGGCTGATCCTGGTCCCACTCAAGTTGAGCGAACGGAGGGTGTCTGTGTCTGTTGCCTGAGTGAGGTGAGACATCGCCACCTCCAAGTCCTCCTCGGAGAACAGCTGATTAGCGATGTCAAGCTGCCGTAGCGTCTGGTTCCACTTCTGTGTCACCATGTGAAGTCCCTTCTTAGATGATGACGAACCAACATGGCTGCAGAAATATTGTCCCCAGAACAGACATTCGAGCTCTGTTGGATCACAGACAAATACAAGGCGTTGATTATACACAAGTGCTCAAAGGCATGAAGTACTAGTACACGATTTAAAAGACTAGGCTCAAAAAACTAAAATGTTCAACTTTTACTCAAATTATCCAAAGTTTAAATGTAAATCCTGAGTACCAAGACAAGGCAACGACGCAAGGCCGGACGGCGTGATCCGAGAACAGCCTCGGAGGTCCAGGACCCGCAGCCGGGGGGAGCCAAACAGGATGTCCGACAGATCTTTGTCGGTCATGTAGGAGAAAGACGTGGTTGCGATGCACAGCTCCTCCAGCAGAGGGAAGCCCGGCGTTGGTTCGGCACCGGTCCGCACAGTCTTATGCAGGGGTCTGACGTTCAGCATGCGGAAGGTCTGGTAGGAGGTGAGATGGTTGGTTCCATGAGCACACACATTCTAAACTGAGAGGTTACACACAGACCACTGCGGTGAAAGTTCAGTTTTTGTACCTTGAGTTTGGGGCAGGCCATCTGCAGTGCCTTGATGCAAACAGGAAGTTCGCAGTCTTTGCTGTCGAGCTTTGTGTTGACCTCCAGCAGCTCCAAGTCAGGACAGTGACCCCTCTGAAAGATTCAAAACGGTTTTGCTTTAAGCACCCACCCCCAAGTCCATTTGTGCGCTCTGTGTTGGGACTTCGAGAGGAGGGTTCTTACGCCGATGGTGGTCAGAAGTCTGTCGTTCTTTAGTCCATGAGTGAACCAAATCTGTTTGATCTGGCTCCCATGATTTTCAAGGTAACCAAGGAGACCGTCAACCTGAAACTACAGCAAAAACAAGTTGATGTAACAGCCATAAAGGTGCGTAATTCTAATATCTTGCAAAGCACAATTACAGATATTATTCTGTTCCAACGCTAAAGCTATCGGGTTAAAGAAGCAGAGAGATGATGATAAATTTGAGATGCACCCGCTTCCATGCTGGTGAGGCTGTCAGAGGAGTTGTGCTGCATTTCTGCAGCAATTACACGATAATAATAATAATTACTATTACCATTATCATTATTACTTTGTTTGTAGAGCACCAATCATACAAAATGCAGCTCAAAGTGCTTCACATCAAAAGCATACAGAGGAGAATACAACCACAACAATGGCGTTCAAATAATAATCTGTGTTCAAAAGAGGTTTGATTAAGTTTTTTTCAAAGTTTCCACCAAGACTGCCTGTCTGATGTTTGTGAGTTTATGCGAGTTCCATAACTTGGGAGCATAGTTAAAAAACATGGCTGCATCTCCAGTTTTCTTTTTGGTCGGGTTCTGACTTTCTAGCAAGATGGCGGTGGAGTCTGAGGGCTCATGGAGAGACATGTAGGTTGGCCTGGTCCATCAAGAGCTTTGAAAACAAGTGAAAGGACCTTCCATTCAGTTCTGGAGGACTCGGGGGGGCCAGCGTATTTGAGCTGGCGTACCTCCGTGTGCTGGAGATTCAGGCTCTGCAGGACTCGGCTGTGCAGGCCGAGGCTTCGGAAGGCGTCCTCAGTCAGACCCGAGCAGTAGGACAGCGTCAGCGAGCCGAGGTGAGGACAGAACCGCGAGACGACCTGCGAGGGATCACGCGTGAACAGACAAATCCCTAAAACCGCCTTCGGATATTTGTAAAGTTGCAACCATAAGCAAACATAGTCAAATAACGATATAAATAAAAAAGCCCTAAGATGAGTCCTAAACTCAACAGCAGTCCGTACTACTAGCGGTGAAGCCAGAACTGTTTCATCAACGTCCGCTGGTGTGTTATGGTGCAACGGCATCAAAACAAAATTTAACCAAAACTATTTCTCGCGATTGTTTGTCCGAAATGCCGGACAACGGCAAAAAGGAAATATAGTTTCCCAGAGTCAACAGCCACGTCTCGACGCCCAAAGATATTCAGTCGTTGTTCAAAACGACACATAAAATCATCAAGTTCCCACATTTGAAAACGCAGATGAAGTTATGCAGCTCTGAATTAAAGACGACGGAATTTTTGAGTTGTCATGACTTACATCTACTGCATAGTCGACATTTTTGGTCCAGTGATGGAGAGAGAATTCCCGCAGCTGGGATAATCTAAAAAATAAAAAATAAAAAACAAAAACAGTGTTTCAAATATGAGACAAGTCAGCACAAACTAAAACCTCTTTGTGATAAAACCTGAGCAAACGGACCTGTTCTGTGCCAGCCAGCTTAACGTCTCTTTTATCTTGTTCTCCGTTTTCGGGAGGCGGGTTTTTCCAGGAGCAATCCAGCAGAAGCCGACTGTCACTTTCCGCCAGAGAACCGGACTGGAGGCGGCAACGTTCCACAGACGACAAACTCTTGCCGCCCTGCAACAGAACCACAGCGCGAGAGCATGTGTTAAATCAGGGTGTAATTCAGGGTTCCATGTAAGACAAAACCATGAGACATGCATGTACACCAATCAGCCATAACATTACGACCACCTGCCAAATATTGGTTGGTTCCCCCTTTGTCACTAAAACAGCTCTGATCCATGAAGTCCTGGACTCCACTAGACCTCTGAAGGTGTTGCTGTGGTTTCTGGCACCAAGATGTCAGCAGCAGATCCTTAAAGTCCTGGAGGTTGTGAGGTGGAGCCTCCATGGATCTGGACTTGTTGGTCCAGCACATCCCCACAGATGCTGGATCGGATTGAGATCTGGGGAACCTGGAGGCCGAGTCAGCACCTTGAACTGGTTGTTGTGTTCCTCCAACGTTCCTGAAGCATTGTAGCCTTGTGGCAGGGAGCATTATCTTGCTGGAAGAGGCCACTGCCATCAGGGAATACCGTTTCCATGGAAGGGGGGACATGGTCTGCTACAATGCTTAGGTAGCTGCTACGTGTCAGAGGAACATCCACATGGATGGCAGGACCCAAGGTTCCCCAGCAGAACATTGCCCACAGCATTACACTGGCTCCGCCAGCTCGCCTTCTTCCCATAATGCATCCTGGTGCCATGTGTTCCCCAGGGAAGCAACACACACACACACACCCGGCCAATCACGTGATGGAAAAGAGAACCTGATCCATCAGACCAGGTCACCTTCTTCCGTTGCTCCGTGGTCCAGTTCTGGTGCTCCCGTGTCCATTGTTGGTGCTTCCAGCAGTGGGCAGGGGTCAGCATGGGCACCCTGACTGGTCCCTCACACAACAAACCACCATGACTGTGTGTTCTGACTCCTTTCTATCAGAACCAGCAGCAACTGTTTCAGCAGTCTGAGCTCCAGTAGCTGGTTCTGTTGGATCGGACCACACGGGCCAGCCTTCACGCCCCACCTGCATCAGTGAGCCTTGGCCTCCATGAGCCTGTTACCGGTTCACCTCTTTTCCTTCCCTGGACCACTTTTGACGGGTCCTGACCACTGCAGACCAGGAACACCAAACAAGAGCTGCAGTTCTGGAGATGTTCTGACCCGGTCGTCTAGACATCACAGTTTGGTCCTTGTTGAAGTGGCTCAGATCCTCACACTCGCCCATTTTTCCTGCTTCTAACAACTTGTTGACCCACTCATCCCCTCCAGCGCCATGGTAACCAGATAATCCGTGTTATTCACCTCACCGATCAGTGGTCAGAATGTTATGGCCGATTGGTGCATCGTATTCCTATTAAACAATTGTCTAAAAAAATTAAGGTAAAAGGATTACCAGCAGAGCATTAATACACAGGGATTTTGACGACAGATTCTTTTATAAGTCAAAATGGTGCGTGAGGTTCCAGCATTCAGGTTCCTCAGTTCATGCTGGAACCTTTTAAGTCAATAGAAAGACTCTTCAAATCCTTTTAAACTTTGAAATTCAACTGCTTTGCCATCCTTCAACATAAAAACTCCTGTAAAACTTTAAACTGTTCACAAGCTTTTCCATTATTAAACTCTTGCCCAGATGAGTCTCGGGAGTTTAGGTGAGCATCACTCTGCCGCTTTCAGCTGAGGAACATGTCTAAAGTAAGAACACTGGTGTCGAAGGCCAGACCGGAGATGATCTTTCATTCATGCTTTCATTTCGTCTCGCCTGGATTATTGTAACAGCCTTTTTACTTGTTTAAATAAAAAAATAAAAGAAAGAGCTTGACCTTCTCCAGGTCGCCCATAACTGTGCTGCAAGCTAAAGAGCTGGTTCATTGGCTACCTGTTCATCTTACAATTCAATTCTGGTCCTTATTTTTTATAACTTTGCAAGGTAAAGCTCCTTCTTCCATCTCTGACCTGATACGACTCCACACTCCCACCCACAGTCTGCAGTCATCAGGTGACGGGTCGTTTGGGGGGTCCCCCTTCACCCGACTCAAGTCCCAGAGAGGACCCATCTCCTCAAGCAAGCGGCTCCAAGACTGGAATACTCTCCCTGCTCCTCTACATCGCCTGGATTCCGTTGAATTTTTTAAGAAGGCTTTTAGTTTGAGCGTCCTTCTGGCTGTCTGAGTCTGTCCATTAGCAATCTTGTTGTGTTCCTAAGTCTTTTATCATGTATCGTAGTTTTGCTCATTTTTGTGAAGCATTTTTCATTTGTGACAGGTGCCACATGAATTTATTTTGTTTAAACTTTCCAAAACATTGGCCTTTTTTTATCGCGCACTGCCATAACCGCTCAACTGTACGGCATCACACTGATATGTCTGTGTTGCTGTCACGACTGTGTGACATTGCATTAATTCAGCAGTTTTCAGCGTTTAACAACATTCTCCTGCGTTTTCTGCATGAAATGCGTTCTCTAGTTTGTTTTTTTGGCAAAGGAAGGATGAGCGTAAAAACAACCGTTAGCTAATCGTGGCTAGTTTTTAATTGGGATTAGCCTTGAATCATTTATCTGGATCGCAGCGTTTTTTAAAACAACAGCAGCGAATCATGTTGGCAGCATAATTCCTCAAAGTCTGGACATAATAACGTTGAAATGGTACACACAGTTGAGTATAACCCCTGGAGGATCCTCTATTACCTCCCCACAGATACACCAGAGCAAATGTGTGTGCTACCTGCATAGGAATGGTACTGCGCCATCTTGGATGACCACCAGCTGAAAAATGTTGATGAGCACCTCCTCGGGGAGGCTGTCCCCCCATCTGTGGTCTGTCGCTTTCTCTGGCACAAACACAGCAGCGTCCTCCGTTTCCTGGGCAACTGGGATATTTGCCGGTTTGCTCCTTGCACGCACGGCCTTCCGTGTCCTGACCGGAGCAGTCTTGCCTTTTCCTTTGGCCAGCTTCTTTTTTTTGCTTGCTTTCTTTTTGGGGACCCAGGCGGAGCCGTCATATTGAGAAGTGCTGCTCGATATGACGAGAAGCATATCTTCGGCCTCGTGAACAGTGTAGCCCGGCTGGATCGACCTCCTGACTCGGGCCTTTTTACGCTTTTTTGCATTGTGGTGTTTTGCCTCAACAGAGTTCCTCTTCAGTGACGCTTTACTCTGCTTCGGACCACCTTCCCCTCGGCCGGATGCGTTTGACGTGCTTGGTCCGGTATCTTTACTGCCTGCGCTTTGGGTGGACACTTCCCCTTCAGTGGAATCCATCATATGCAGCCGTCGGCGGGTCTTTATTGCGAGCTTGACGACCCCAGGCAAGAACACCAGACCCTGGCAGAGCAGTGACAGTCCTGCACCTGCAGACAGAACCAGAACAAGCGACAGACGAGATGAACTGCAATCACATCTGCTCTCTTATTACAGTTCAAGGACCACGTAGCTGCATCCACCAGAGGATCTTCACCTGGCAAAAACAGCTATAGTTACAAGCAGCGGCGGGCAAACTAAGTGGGAATCCCTCATTACCTTATTTCAGTAGTAATCTAGAATATCAATACTGTACTTGGTTACTTATGGGATTACTTTTACTCTGTTACACTTAAAATGGAGGAACTGGGCTTAATACATCACTGCATTTTGCCTTGAAATAACGTGTCACAAATCATTAAAGAAATTCACATATTTTTCGAAAAGGGATGCGGTCATACTTTCAGGGGGAGAACACAGACCAACTCCGAGTCACATGACCACTGACTAAGCTGACAAACTTTTCGTACTTAAATGACGTGACGGGTGCTTTTTTTGTCTAAAATTGCCTCAAAAGTGCGCCTGCGCCCTGGTTTTTGTTTGGTTTTTTTCAAATTAAGCTTTATCTACACACATTTTAGCAAAGAACAGAATGTGCATAAAACTCAGCACCTAAGGCATCGTAACAACTACTGCATGTCTGCCTCGATATCTTGCAATATATACATATATATATATGCACAAATATGCGCATATATAAACATATGCACATATATATATGTACTCACGTCAGCTGTTTGTAGCATTCAAAGCCAGTCGTTCATTTGTTAGCTAACAGGTTTGCCGCGGGTTGTCTGAGCGGCGTCACATGTCAGGAAAACAACATGTATTTCACCCATCAAACGGTCATACGTTGGCTATTTTTTTTTTTTTTACTCGGGGAATATCCGGGATGAAGCATTTATTCAAACTCGAGGGGTCTAGTGTCCATTAGCTGCTACTGTGCTGCTGCTGCTGCTGCTGCTGCTGCTACAAACATCAAGCATTGTTAGACCCGCAATGCATTTGACGCTCTTCGATTGGTGGAAATCCTGGTGACGCCCCGCCTTCCGTGAAACTGTCCAATCAGTTCGCAGCGCATGGCTCCGCCGCCCGTAAGGAGCGAAGGCTGCGGGTCTCACCGTGCTGCTGCCACCGCAGTTGTTGTTTGGGGTAAGAAATCACACGTTTAAAAGTTTATTTTCGTCGCTCACATACTTTGAATTATTTTTTAAACGCTACAACGCGAAACGGGGGTTTTCCACAGTGGAGAAAATGGCGGGTTCCTGCAGAGTAGAACGTACTGTGGTGTACTTTCTGCAGATAAACATTGATGCTAGCATTAGCAAGACGCTGGCTTGGCTAACACTCGCTTGGCTTTTATTCTGTGAAGGTTTTGCTTAGAAATACAGGATACTAATGAGACATACGTAAAGCATAAGATCATGAGCGCTGCACGGTCATCATAGAGTATAATACAACAGCCCTGCAATCAGTTCTCCCTTCAGGAGGAGTTTTATGTTGAATTGTGATTGAATGTGTGTGAGAGAGGTGTTGACATGTTTGAATGATTGTTGTTGGGACTGTAGTTTGTGATGCTGGACTGCAATAGGTTAAAACTCTTGGAGTTTCGTTGTAGCCAAATCCAATACAATTGAAGTAAATGGAGACCACTTCTTCTAACGTGAAAAAACAACAGTTCAAATCCATAAAAAGCCTCCGTGCTGCTGCCGTGGTGTCATCCAAATGTGTGTTAGCCACAACAAATTGGGCTCGCTCTCGCCGAGCAGCTTTTGTGCATGTGAACGCTGCTCCGAAGCTAGAAGCATAACGGCAGTGTTTCATCTAAAAACAAATGTCGCGCATGACGCTGTCAGCAGTTCTGATTTTAGAGGATTTGACTTGTGTCTCTCTCGTCAAACAGCAGGACATGGAGGACGGGGAAGACTTCTCTCTGGATGGTAAAGCAGTCACAACCGAGGCTAACCTGCGTAAGTCTGAAACTGAACGAGAGCTGCTTCCTCTGCAGCCTCCTGCTGTAATTCCATATGTTTGCTCGCTTAACATTCCCCAACATAACCCTTCTTTAGAATTATTTCTTTATTGATATGGTGCAAACCCCGAAGCACATCTCAGGGGTGTGGCTCACATATTGTGTACATATAACACACAGTTTGACAGTCTTTAAATTGTGCCCTGGAAAATACATTTTTTAGAGTACACATGCAGTATAATACAAGTGCAAGATATGAGACATCAAACAAAATACACAAACAAAACTATGTACAGTTAAGGAGTGATCTTTTCAGTTCAAGGTAATCACTGATTTATAAAAATAAAGTCAGGCCACTGAGGCATGACAAAGGCAGCCCTTTATCCCATCGCAAAATGTACGATGATGTATGAGCTTACTTATCACATTTGACATTCACTTGTAGGGATCTGTCTGTGCATTTTAAGAAGTATAATTGAATGTAATTTAAGATTTGACAGACCCTTTTGTGGATGTGTGAAAGTATTCCACCATCAGTGTCAGAGTTGCATGCTTTTCAGACCTTACTTGATATTCCATACCCTCCTCCTTCCAGAGAATTTACTTTGTGGCATCATCCGTAGACACAGAAAACTTAACCAGTGGTCACCATGTCAAAGATATCTGACGGCGTAGATAGATCAATTTAATCCAGTACTATTTTTTTTTTAGCAGTTCCCATATGCACTCATTCTTGTCGTATTTGCAGGCTGCTTCTTCTCACTCGCCAACCTCTCGTTTCTTTCAGGAGATGAGTACTATTGGAAGCTTGTTGCTGATTTCATTGGTCCTCAGTCGGGGGAGGGCTTAGAGCTCCATGAGGCGCCGTGCAAGAACAGACTGCTGATTCAAGTCGGACTTCTAAGAGAGGACAACAACTTTCCGTGGATCGCCATCATCGAATGGCTCAAGAAAATCTTCCCCGGCCATCATTCAGCTGACTTTCGCCGTCTGATTGAAAGAGGCATCGTGACCACGCTGAGTCTGGGAAGTGACGCCAGGCTGACCTTCCTGGAGTCGTGCGCCAACTTTAACTTTGTGGGGCCGATCTGCGACAGCATTGGAGTGGAACGGCAGCATCTTTTGGAAATGAGGGACTTTTCAGAGCGCGCGCAGTCAATCGAAGTCACAAACGGACTCATCCTCGAGCTGATCAACTTTGTCACCAGGGAGAAAATCTCCCCGGTTGTTCTGGTGATTTGGCTCAGGAACTTCAACCCCAAGTTTTGTGAGAATGGGAATTTTCAAAAGGGATATAAGGTCCTCAAGTCTAAGATAAAAAAATTAAAACATTGCTGGCGCAATTATGAGACGAGGAGCCACAGGAGGAACGCGGCGATGGAAAATCTACTCCAGGCTCCCTTTGAACTGGTGCAGCACAAAGTGGATGCGCGTAGATTTGTCATGAAGAAGCGCATGAAAAGAGATGAAAGACATTCGGAAAAGGTGACGATAAAGGAGGAACAGGAAAGCTATGAGATCGTGCAGGGGGAGGAGCCTGAGATGAACAAAGGGGTTGTAAGGAAATTAATGTTGAAAGAACATGTTCCTGTGTGTGACGCGAGTGACTTTAATGCATCCGATAATGAAGAGGACGACGAAGAAGAAGGAGGAGGAGGAGCCCTGGACAAGAGGGAGGAAGCGCTGACCTTGCTCGACATCTCCATGCTTTCGATTGAAAAGCTGTCGCGAGTGTACAGCGGTAAAGCGGGAGCTTGCCAACAGCTCTCCTTGGATCTCCTCAAAAACCAGTACGCTCTAACGTGCAAGGAGCATCCGGCCATGGTGGAGTTTGAGGAGAAACTTGACCTGCTCCGCGAGGAAATCGCACTGGCCTCCCCCGTGATGTTTTTACACCGCAACGCCAATTTCCTTGTCGACTTGCATGATGCCGTCGAGCAGCAGGTCATGGCCTTCGAGAGGGAGATCATTCAGTCGACGGGAGAAAAGCTCGGCCGCGACAAGCTTCCGGAATTCCAAAACTTCGTCAGCTTTACAGAAAGCGCGACGACGCGCTACATTCACATGGCGTGCGACATCTTGAGCCCGAGCGCCCCTCGGAACTACAGGAAGCACTGGTTGGCATTCTGTGAGGAGAAGAGAAACCCCTCCAAACTTGTGGTGCAGAAGTCCCACAGATTCAACAGCTACTTTGAGTCTGCAGCCGGTCTGATTCACCATCACAAGGAGATTTCTCTCTTCTTCTCCGATTTGCTGTCCCTGAACAGCGATCGTCACCAGAACATTGTCCTGGAGAGTGTTTCCGCCGATGCCGGCGACTCTGTAATCCAGAGCCTCGTCTGCGTTCTGGCCATTGTTTACTGCAAAGTCGTTGGTCCTTACTGGCAGCTGCTGCAGAGCGGAGGGGAGTACTCGCGGTTCAGCAAGTACATACTCTCCCTCTACCAGAGGTTCCTGGACTGGTCCAAAGATCCCTCAACGCTCCTGGAACCGGAGGAAGCCACAAATGTTTTTCTGCAGTTCCCCCTGCAGGAGAAGACCTTCAGTGGGGTTTTTCATTACTGCGGTCAGTGGCACACAAACCGAGAGCTGATCCGGGCCTGCTTGAAGCGGATGATAAAGGTGATTGCCGCCATCACAGAGGAACATCTGAAGGATTTCTTACCGGGCGGAAAGTTTTCCCAAAACCCTTCGCTGGATGTGAGCCTGCAGCTGGTTAGTTGCACGTTCTCCGTCCTGATGGCGGAATACCCCTTCAGCCTTGCGCAAGAGAGCCCCGAGAGGAAGAAAAAACCCGAGAGGGACTCGACGTCAGAGTCCGATAGCTCCGAGGAGGATGACGACCGGCCCGGGTCATCTGACGACAGCTCCGATGACCTCGCTGGTTCACAGGCTCAGAGCAGTCACATAACCAGAAGTAAGACGCTAAATAAAGGGAAGAGGCAGTGGAGACGTATCGCCCCTCAAGAAGTGCCGGCGGAGAACATGGACAGGGAGTACATCCGAGCTACCGTGGAGAGAAACGGGGGGCCGTGCAAAACCCAGCAGGATCTGGACAAAATGCTGGTGCGCTTCGACGGAAGGTCGCGGGCGGAGAAGCGCGAGGCGATCCGCTGCGAGATGCTGTACCAGAAGATGATCCTCAACAACACGGACCCGCACCTGGACGACCGCTCGCTCAACAGCACGCAGATGGTGATGAAGCTGAAGCTGGCGCTGCCCCGCGTCAAGCCCGGCTTCTCCCTGGTCCTGGCCCCAAGGAAGACGAAGGCGAGGCCCAGGGCGGCTTGCGCTCCGGACGCCGCGGCGGGTGAAAGCAGCGCGTCACAGCTGCCATTCAACCTTAAGGCCAGTTGACGGAGGGGCGGGGCTTGATAACTGCCCGCAGAGGGAAACTCCCGGCAACACGTGAACTCGCTCGCGAGTCTGTGATTGCAGACAAGAGCAAAAATACAGGCAACGACCAGCCTTTCTTACGTTTTTGATATGACAAGGCAGTATTTTTTATAATCGTGTGCGTCTTTAGAAAGCTTTGATTGCTAAACACGGTACCATTTCGATCATGCTCCGGTCATCTAGTGACGATAACCTGCTAAACAAAAATGTATGAATCGACGACGACGTTTTGTTTCTATTCATTATCAGTCTGAACATTAAAAAATGAGCAAATGTCTGACGGCGGCAACTTGGATAATGTCAGATTCTCAGTCGTGAACGCGCAGTGGGGTCAGAGTTCACGGTTATGGGAGCGGTGACTCATCGGCTCAGCGGGTTTACGGGGTCTGAATTTTTCACATGAAGTGCTGAAGAGGAGCGCGCAAACGCAGCCGAGTCTTCAGGAGACGGCGATGGTGGTGTTATCAATGCTTGCTTTTGATTCGGGGTGATGACAGTGGCGGAATAACAGTTAATATTTACCATTTTCATGTAACCACATGTACAAATGTGCTAATCATGAACAAGATGCATCTTAAGCCATTCAAACATGATTGGGATTTGCCATCTTTTTTGGGGGCGTGAGAGGCAATTTTTAGGTCCCCCAAAGTTGACGTTTGGAAATTTTTTGGCCTGTAAACGTTGTTAAACAGTCAGCGAATGAACCGGCAACGCTCGAAAGATTCAGCTTTTCATATTTACCGCTAAGTTGCTTTACCCACACGTTTTTATCTGGCAAAACTAGAATCGCAATCAATATCCCGGAAGCCTGAGATAGTAGCCAAGGTTGCTAGCTAGCCTTCATCTCCGGTCAAAAGTTCATTGTAGGTGCAAAGGGAGGGAAGTGCGGCGCGGGTAGACGGTAGACGGCGCTCTACCTGTTACACGTGAGCTCAGCTGTTTGAGATCGACAAACCGCAGTAGCAACGTGACGTTTTGCAACCTGCGGATGTAAATGTGACGTGGCGAGATCATGACCGGACAGGAGATGGAAAAAAAATCATTGGTTCTTTCGTCTGATGAGTCACATCAAATCCACAGGCTGCAGTGTGATGGGAGTCTGCAGGCTGAAACAGCCGGAGTTCCACTGTAGTCTGACTGACGCTACACCGGAACACAGTTTAACAATAACTACTGTACAAACAAACCGCAGGAACCGAGCTTCATGCTACAAAACGCTAGACATGAAATGACAGCATACTGGCGTTTTCACATTAAATACACAAATCATAGAGCAACATTTGTCAGGAGTTTGTGCTGAGAGCAGTGGGTCCATCCAGGAGAGTCCTGCTTAGTTTATTCTTCACTTTCTTTTGAGTTGATTTCAGTTGTTGGGAACTTCAAATTAAACCTGCTGCAGTTAGATGGTTCTGACCTCTACTGTTGATTGTAGCTGACATACAAATATCCTTATAGTAACATAACACGTCAAAACCTCCAGTGTGTTGCGTCAGTTCGGTTTTATGACATAGAAGGTCAATTCCCGTTAGCCCGTTCATGAATCGGCATGAGCCATAAACAAAAATCAGCCAACTTAAAACGAGCACTTGTACTGAAAATACCTTTATTGCAAATGGGAAACACAGATTTTAACACTGAAAAAGACGCATTAAAGAGCTCAAATACATAAATATATTAAAAGTTAGAGAAATAAGACCTGCTTCTCCAGTTAAAAGTGGGCAACAGTCTGGTGTTTGGTTGTAACGGTTTTACGAGCTGGCGGCGTCGATGCGTGTGTAACGGAGATGAGGCGTAAACCGTGAGTGTGAGCGGTGATACGAGGCCGTCGATCATCTCTGACGTCTCCTCATGTTAACGGTCTCTCGCGCCACTCGAGTCACCGCGAGAGACGGGAGGCAGCTGAGTGAGTGTGTGTGAATGTGTCCGGTAACGACCTCCAACTACATGACTGGCGCACTCACATTTTAATAATCCTCGTGTGTGTGAGCAGCAGTCTTTGCCCGACTGGCAGCAGCTCCCAGCGGGGTGTCCAGAGATGGTCTTCATGCGTGGCTGGTTCAGCGCCTCACTGCTGCTCTGGTGAAGGGGGGATAAAACAGTGAGGAATGTATGACACAGAAAACGGAACTGACCCGCTGTTCATTCGAGTAACTTCAAAAACACACCGCCAGCAACGGTGCTCCCGGGTGTAAAGTTCACTTACGCTCAGTGGGACAATCTGCGGACTCGTGAACGAGCGGCGTCCAGTGACGTCACCGTTCCACATGTGACGCTTGACCGGCGCCCGTCGACGACACCGACGACCCACTTTAGCATGCCGCCGCTCACGCCGAGCTAAGGTAAAGTAAGCTAGCCGGGTTCGGGTTCGGACCGTCTGCCAGACGCGGTTGCGCGTCGTTAAACGTGACCTTACGACCGCTTCGATAACGTTACGCGGTTGCTTCTCTCGCATAATATTTGGCAAACGTTTAACATTTACGCAGTTAGCTACTGAACGTATTAAGCTTACCTCGACTTGTGAAAGCTGACGACCCACTTTAGCATGCCGCCGCTCACGCCGAGCTAAGGTAAAGTAAGCTAGCCGGTTTCGGGTTCAGTCTGTCTACCAGTCGCGGCTGCGCGTCGTTAAACGTTACCTTACACGCGGTAACGTCCGCTTCGATATCGTTACGCGGTTGCTTCTCTCGCGTAATATTTGCCAAAAGTTTAACATTTACGCAGTTAGCTACTGAACGTATTAAGCTTACCTCGACCTGTGAACGCTGACGTTGTTGGCCGTGACTTGTCCCGGTAAACACGGAGGTTCCGGCTCTATCCAGTCCAGGCGGCTACTCGGGGCACCCGTAGTTCCTCCTGGCTCCGCCCTCTCGTCCAAATATGGTAGGCCCTGGTTTCACACTTCCAATATGGCGCTGTCCATGAGGCCAATCTGCAGGCTTGGAAGCGGGAGGCCACGAACCAATGGGTGACGCCACGCTGGCCGCGTCCATCTTTCATAAAGTCTGTGGTGAGGGTCCGCGGTCCTTGGGGCTGAAGCAGCGCGTGGAGGACCCGCCGCCCCGGTACCCGCTTCTACGGGGAGACGCTTCTACGGCACATTCGCCGCCCTCTCGGCCGGAGGACGCGCCGCCATGTCCGGCAGCTGGTGGAGCGGCGCGGCGGTCACGCACGCGCTGGTGGCGCTCTTCGCCATGGGCTCGTGGATTTCCGTCAACAGCCTGTGGGTCGAGCTCCCGGTGATCGTCGGCGTGCTGCCCGAAGGTCAGTGCCGGTGACTTCCGGTGAGATCGCTCACCTCAACTGGCCCCGCGTCCGCCACCGCGGTATTTTTTCGCGTTATTGTCAGTTAGTCGCGTCGGCGCGGGAGTTCGTGCTAGCGCGCTAGCGGCGCTACTGGGGGGAAGCGCAGTGCGCCGTTAGCGCAGAGAGGCGACGTGAATGCGGATTCTAGATAACGCTACGTCCCGAAAACGTGGTGATTAATGAAGCCTCCGCATGCTCAACACTGAGGAATTCATTCATTAGTTACTCCCAGACAACAAAAACGACCCATTTCTGCAACAAGTCCTTTCCTATAGAATATAAAATTATATTGTACCTATTTCTTCTATGTTTAAAAAGAGGTGCCAGTATTATTTCGATGGTATTTCAGGACGTGTGGTGCTGTAGAACCAGTCGGTTTTCACTTGCGAAGTGCATGTACAGCGCGTGAGGTGGTCCTGCGTAAACAGACGAAGTCGCGCAGTTATGCAATTACTGCATGGCGGGATGTTATACCGCCGTATCACCACCAGATGAAGTAAAAATCCCTCATGGTCCAGATTATGAAAAGAAAGACCGCAGCCTGTCTTTTTTTACACGTGAAGATGATGGAATATTCAGCAGTTTTGGGTGTAAATAACAAGGAATGTACACACCCATCAGCCATAAGATTACAACCAGCGCGTGTCCACCATAGAGTATAATACAACACATCAGCCATAAGATTACGACCAGCGCGTGTCCACCATAGAGTATAATACAACACATCAGCCATAAGATTACGACCACCGCGTGTCCACCATAGAGTATAATACAACACATCAGCCATAAGATTACGACCAGCGCGTGTCCACCATAGAGTATAATACAACACATCAGCCATAAGATTACGACCACCGCGTGTCCACCATAGAGTATAATACAACACATCAGCCATAAGATTACGACCAGCGCGTGTCCACCATAGAGTATAATACAACACATCAGCCATAAGATTACGACCACCGCGTGTCCACCATAGAGTATAATACAACACATCAGCCATAAGATTACGACCACCGCGTGTCCACCATAGAGTATAATACAACACATCAGCCATAAGATTACGACCACCGCGTGTTCACCATAGAGTATAATACAACAGCCCTGCAATCAGTTCTCCCTTCAGGAGGAGTTTTATGTTGGATTGTGATTGAATGTGTGTGAGAGAGGTGTTGACATGTTTGAATGATTGTTATTGGGACTGTAGTTTGTGACGCTGTTGTTGGACTGTGCTGGGTTACACTGGGAGGGGTCCCTAATATTCTGGTCACCCCACTCATACGCATCAGGCTGAAAAAATATTGGAGGCCCTTCACAGTGTAGTTCAGTAATCCACATGCAGTGGTCATAATCTTATGGCTGATGGGTGGATAGGAATTTGGTTCAGGGTTCACAAAAATGAAAAACAGGCAAGATGAGATTATATACGGATATAAGCTTGTTCATGATATCTCTGCTAACCCTTTACTCTCGGTTGCTGTAGAATGGAACCTTCCCGCCTACCTCTCCGTGCTGATCGCGTTCGGGAACGTGGGCCCGATCGCGGTGACCATCACGCATCACTGCGCTCCGGGACGCCTCAACGAGCGCCTCGTCATCCACTGCATCCAGACGCTGGCGGCGGTGGCGTCCGCCTTCCTGGCGGTGTTCTGGTCACGCACCGTCACGGTGGCGGGCCAGGAGGTGTCGCTGCCCTTCCTCATCATCACCTTCGTGCTGTCGCTGGTTTGCTGCACCTCCAACGTCACCTTCCTGCCCTTCATGTACCGCTACCCCCCGCAGTACATCCAGACGTTCTTCATCGGGCAGGGCTTCAGCGCCTTGTTCCCGTGCATCGTGGCGCTGGGCCAGGGCGTCGGCAAGCTGGAGTGTAAGACGGTGAACGGAACCGTGGAGCCTCACCGCCTGAAGGAGAACTTCCCCGCACAGAACTTCTTCTGGTTCCTGTTTGTCATGCTGTCGGTCTCGGCGCTGAGCTTCCTGGCCCTGACGCGCAGGCAGACGGCGGGCGACGCGCCGCTGCAGGACTCCGGCAACGCTGCCTCGGCGAGGAAAGGGGAGGAGACTCACCCGCTGCAGGACGGCGAGACGGCGGCGTCTGAGGAGCGGGCGCCGGAGGAGGAGCAGCAGCAGCAGCAGCCGCCGCCGCCACCTGCGCCGCCATTTTGGACTTTGAACAACGTGTACCTGCTGGCGCTGCTGGCCGTGTCCAACGCGCTCACCAACGGCGTCCTTCCCTCCGTCCAGAGTTTCTCCTGCTTGCCGTACAGCACCATGACCTTTCACCTCTCCGTGGTCCTGGGCAACATCGCCAACCCGCTGGCCTGCTTCCTCGCCATGTTCGTTGTCCTGAGGTCAGAATCTGATTGAGTGAACAATCTAATAACTTTTAATATTCATAAGAGCTTTGTTGTTGTGGTGTTTTAGTTTTTTTTGTTTGTTATAAATATATATATTTTTAAATTAAAACGCTGCCTGCAGTGTTGTGATCAGTCTCGTTCTGCAGGTCCTCTGCAGGTCTGGGCTGCTTGTCTGTAGCGGGTGGAGTGGTTTCTGCGTATCTCATGGCTTTAGCGGTGCTCAGCCCCTGCCCCCCTCTCCTGGGAAACCCCGCTGGCATGGTGTTGGTGGTGAGTACGTTCGTAACGCTGTTGGAACGCTCTTTTGCCGAAGCTCACTTTAGCTAATGACAAGAGTCGCAGTTTCCGCGGGAGAAAGATGGCCGTGGAAGTGAGACCACATAAAACCGCGAGAGAGACCAGGAAGTGAAAGTGGAGAGAAGAATCCGCCCAGGCGTGTGGCGTCGTCGGTAACCTCAGCTAACCCCAACAGGCACAGCTCAGACTGTATGAGCGAGATATTAGACGCCGTGACCGCCAGCTTCCAGTAAGTCGCCATCGGGCATCCGTAGACACACGAGCACGCGGTCCTGAAGAAGCAACCAAAGCACAGAGCCGCTTTGGTTGCTGCTCAAGTGGTTGAATGTAAAATGAACGAGATTCTCAAGTGTTGTTATTTGATAATTGGCCACAAAGAATTTTTTCAGTCACGCGGAATTAGTTGATCTTTCAAATCACACCTCCCTGGACCATCACCTTATGGTGGTGGAGGGGTTTGAGTGTCCTAATGATGCCAGGAGCTATGTTGTCGGGGGCAGCAGCACCTGTTAGTGCCCCCCTACGGGCCCCTGGTAGGGTCTCCCATGGCAAAGTGGTCTTGGATGAAGGGTCAGACAAAGAATGGTCCATAAAGATGCATATGGGAAGGAAAACACCAAAGGACCAGTGTTTCCTGTCTGGAGGGTTACCGGGGCCCCACCCTGGAGCCAGGCCTGTTAGAGGGGCCTGTTGCCAAGCACCCGGTGGCCGGGCCTTCGCCCATGGGGTTCGGTCAGGTCCGGGCAGAGGCAGAGAGACATGGGTCTGAGGAACCACCTGGGTGTGGTGCAATGTGGATCGGACGGCAGAGGTTGGCTGCCCCAAAGACCCGGACCCGGATAAGTGGAAGAAGACCAGACGAGGCAGCAACCAGATGGGGGCGGAGCTACATTTAGCGGACAGAAAAAACCCGGCTGCTGAAGAAATGGAACGACTGAAAGGTGACGCAGCCGAGGTCCAATCAGAGCGGCTGTATCCGGCTGCTTGACTAACGGTCACCATGGCGGCGATGGCGCGTTGACATGCTCCGCCCCCTCAACGACAGCAGCCGAGCTACTTCAGTGTCTCCACCTTTAAGCGAGTCGCCGCTGTTTGACGTTGGGATGCATCCAAGTTACAACTATCAGCCCTCAGGCATGTAGAGTTTTGATTAGCCTTTTTTTTGTGTGTGTGTGTAGAAGATGCAGCGAAGATGTGAGGTCTCGTTAATCAGTGACGAGGTCAGAGGTCGTCCTCGGTGCCTTCACGAGGGTTTAATAGTTAAACAGTTTAACCTTAGCTGTTTAAGAGGGTCACTGTTGCTGCTGTTAGTCCTTGTTGAAATAAAGATTCCTCGAGGAAAATCACCTTTTCTTCAGCAGTTTGTATGAAAAAAAGAACACCTAACCTACAATTAATCCTTAATTTCCTTAATTTCAACAAGGCAAATGTCTTCCAATGCCCGTCCCTGTTATGATCTCCAGCTGTCAGGAGTTGTAGTTGTAGGACCTGTAGTTTCCTCCTAAGGTGCCTATATGGAGACCTTCTCACTGGCAGTGGTGAGAAGGTGGCACAGCAACGCCAGGCCCTTCCACCAAGCCCTTCACATCTGCTGACTTCCTGCTCCTCCCCGCTTTGTGCCCCGCCCACAGGTCATCTCCTGGATCGTCTTCACCGGCCTCTTCTCCTACCTGAAGGTGGTGGTGGGCACGCTGCTCCACGAGGCGGGCCACGCCGCCCTGCTGTGGTGCGGCATCACCATCCAGGCCGGCTCGCTGGTGGGCGCGCTCACCATGTTCCCTCTGGTCAACATCTACCCCGTCTTCACCAAGGCCCGCGAGTGCATGGACAACTGCGCTTAAGCCCCGGCCGGCTTCATGCTTTCGCTGTGAGGAGCAGCCCGTTTCAACGTCGTCCTCCTCTGAGCCTGACAGTAAAAAACAAAAACAACCATTCCCTCACAATCGCAGCTGTGCAATGCGGCGCGCTGGCCAAAGGGGGCGGCAGAGCGCAGGCGGCGCAGTCACAAGCGCTCTGCGTGGCATTCATGCCGTTGGCGGCGGCAAGACCGGCCGCAAACGCCACCTCAGGGACACAGATATTTACTCACTCACTCACAGCTCGTCTCCCTGCAGCGATTAATAAGAAACGGACAATAATTGATTAGGACTCGTCAGCAGTTAGAGGCGAGTGTCGCTCATCTTTTCATGGATAAAAATTTGCCGGGCTACCTCCTCACTCTTGGTTCCTGACGCCCTCGACGACGTCAGCGCTTCACTAACTGGATGCCACATTTGCAGAAGGACCGGAGACCTGCAGTCAGACGAACCCGACACCGAGTGAGATTTATAGATGCGTTTTTAGAAGCATTTAGGTACTTTTTGAAGTCATTTTAGGGATTTTATATCTTTATTCTTTTTACCTGCAGCCATGTTTTAATGCCTTCCAGGAGCTTTACCTGGCACAGTCATACACAACGAATGAAGCGTGTGTGTGTCCGCGTGTGTGTGTGTGTGTGTGTGTGTGTGTGTGTGTGTGTGTGTGTGTAATTGCCCGGTCGTTGACGACTCATCTCTCTCTAT
>CAAKHG010012792.1:5342-15687 GCA_901007715.1 Dactylopterus volitans | reverse complement strand
CTTTTGCCATCTCTACTTAGCAATCTATATCTGTGGATATGGACCAATCGGCCATATAATTAAAACCACTCCATGTTTCCCATAGAATATAACGCCACCTGTAATAAATTCTTCCTACAGGAGAAGTTTTATGTTGATTTTTTTTTTATTGAATCTGTTTGAGGGAGGTGTTGACATATTTTAATGATTGTAACTGGGACTGTAATGTATGGTGCTGACGAACTGTGCAGGGTTTGAGGGGTGTCCATGATATTTGGTCCCCCTAATGCATATAAGTGGGATGACCAAAATTCAACATAAATGAAAATATAAATAAATGAATAAAGATATAAATATAAAATAGTGGGGTTGCACTGTTATGGCCCCACTCATATGCACCTCTCAGTATGAATCGTATGTATTTTTGGTTTTGGAGGTCTTAGTTTAAAGCATTATTTTTGCCTTTTAACTGTAAACACACTGTTTGAGACTTCGCTGCTCATCCTGCCAGAAGTTCATTTGTCAGGCTAGTATCCCTCAAATTAGACTTATCATGTGGCTTTCAGGTCCTCTAAGTCAGCAGGATGCCCTTTCCCTGACTCCCTGAAAAAAAAGAAAAAAATCCTAGTCATAGACTACAGCGCATATTGCAGATGAACTTTGTTTTGTCCCTGCAATCTGGTGAGTCTGAATTGTATTTTCGCTGCATTGCTTCTCAAAGCAACAGATATTTTACATTGCACATTAGAGCTCCACCTTCACATTCCTCCACTGCTGGCAATTACTGTGTGAGAGTCTTTCAGGAGGTCTGCCTCACTGCCAAGACTCTCTCATTCATGTAACCCTCAGAAAGCTTGGACTGAAATCGGCTTCCATACAATACAACTTGTGCAATTTAAATAGTAGGGTAGAAGTGTGCAGCTGGCAGTGAGCTGTGCTTATGAAGCACTTACAAGAAATCTCCATATCAGCTCCGAATTATTATTTTTTTTGTTTTTGTTCGATGATTTACTGATGCTTCTATAATTGATACATACTATTTTTAATAATTATATCCAACAGTGTATTTCATACTAGGCTTTGCTTCTAGTGCAAAGCCTTCACAGAGTTTTTATCCAGCTTTAAAGTCTTTGGTTCTGGGTCAAATTGGTCCATTTTAAACTTCAATTGTTGTTGGTGGAGACCAAACACAGAGCAAATGGAAAGTTAATATTTTACTCATATTTATCAAATGCATATGACTATAAAATGAATGATAACTTTTCTCTGCAACTGCTGAATGTGTAAAAGGTCAACTAAGTTCACTGCGTTGTGTGACAACTTTAAGGTGATACACATCATCAGTATCAACTAGCTTAAATAATATTGCATGTAATCATGCACTTTAAACTGCACAATATAATAAGACAGAGATCTTTGCAAAGACGAATGGTGCTGAATGCCAAAGTGAAATAAAGAATACACAGTATTCTGCACCTCTATAATATTCTGTAAGTGCAAAAGTAGACTTGTCAGCATCATCTTTCAAAGGACCGCACGGTGAAGATAAAAGATAACCTAATGCAAATACAGTGGGCTTGGCAAAGTTGCTCATCAGCTCTGTTGGCAGAGAGAATAATTTGTAGTTATGACACATTCTCTCCCATCATTGTCGCTGAAGTTTAGCTTGAAAATGTCAAGAGTGGCCTTGTCCAATTAAAGAGCAGTCTTCTGTGTTCTCTGTTAATTCTCATTTCAGGCATTGGCTGTCTGAATAGGCTGACAAATTACATTTTGTTCTCTCTGATTCATTCCCTTCCTCATCTTTCGCTGCTCTCTCTTACTCTCTCCAAACTGTCCAAAGCCCAGAGTTTCTTCTCCTCTCTCCTTGTCTCTCATTATTTCAAATGAAATGAGGATTGTGCTTTGAATACTTGAAGAAATTAAAGGGCTTATTTAAAAACATTTCCTAACCTGATTAGCAAGATAATTAGGGGATCCAGCGAGGTTTTGCACCGCATGACTTGAGCCGAGCCAGTCTGTGACCACTCTTTGAAGGTCAGCATACAGAAAGGGAAGCACTGTGTCATCAGTTCATGCGTTTAATTATTCATTCTTTTTATGTCCAATTTCCTTTTTATCTGACTCTTTTCCTATCTATCTTCAGTATCCATCGAATCTTTTCCTGTGCAATTACCAGCACTTCTGGCAATCTAGGATGGCTCTGCAAGTTACTGCATGCATGCATGTATGTATGGTTCACCCCACTGTCCTTTGCAGCGTCTGTCTTCAGTTGGCTGCATTTTATTTTAATTATCATGCAACAAGTAAATTTAGATGTCTGCTGCAAGTTTGACTAAAGGAAAGCTTTAATATCTTGTCGACACTTTCACATGAATATTTATGCTTTGTCCCGTGCCTGCATATGTACCGAGCGCCACAGAAGGTTGTTTTGCATCAGAGAATAAAAAATTATGGCAGAAGTGAAAGCTGACCTCTTGTTCAAAGATCATAAATCAAGTTCGCCTGCTAGCAGTCAAGGTTACATAACATATGCTTTGTCGTGGACGCTTTGTTTCATACAGAAGAGCACAATGCTGAACAGGGTGAAGGCACTTTTGCCTCAAATTTTTACAGTCAGTGCCGCTGTCAGATCTTGGGTGGGTCTCACGCATAATTTTTAAATGCCATTTTCTCGTCATCACTCATATGACCCAGAGGAAAAAGTTTATACATCAATTATTATGTGGGACATACTTACCGGACTGCAAAGCCCATGTGCATTTGTATGCAAACAAGCCGGATACACAATACAGAAAACATTAAAACCATTGCATTTTTACCACAGAATATAATGCAGGGGCCCTGCAGTAAATTCTCCCCTCAGGAGGAGGTTTTTTTTTTTTTTTTATGTTGAAATGTTACTGAATCTGATCGAGAGGGGTGTTGACATGTTTTAGTTTTGTTTTGTTATTGGGACAATAATTTGTGATGCTGTTCAACTGCACTGGGTTGTACTCAGAGGTGTCCCCAATATTTTGTCATCCTAATGCACGTGAGGGAGATGACCAAGTTTACATACATACTGTATATATAAAGATGAACTGACCATGCTCTTAAGAGCCTCTACAGCTTTATAAATTATTTTCAGTGCGGTTGCCCTATCAGTCAACGTCGGGGAAATTGGCTTCTTTGCAAACCACATAGACACGTGCATGAGTGCGTCCCAGCGAAGGGTCAAAGGTCAAATAATGAAATAACAGTATGCTGCTTTATGCCAAAGTCTTCGACTTGCTCTCACTTTTCTCATTCCACGGAGAAGATAATTAGAAATGGCTCACCTTCTTGTCGGAAAGGTGAATCTGCAGATTTCCACATGACAGAAATATTAGTGCTCCACTTACCGCAGGACTGCAGCAATATACCTGTATAAATTGCCAAATGGTCGGACACAAATTAAACGACAAATCTCTGCAATGCAGTTTAGTTTTGGTGGAATCCTTGGCGCTAAACGTTCCTCCCAGAGACCACCTGTCAGTCACGGGCAAATAGAGTTTTTATCTAAATGCTGCGAACAAACTGTTTAGCAAATTGCGTGTAATAACCTGATTTACACCAGTTATTTCGGGTCTTATATTTACCAAACAAGATTTGTGTTATTTTGAATTGTTAATGAGGTGCAGTTCATTTCTCGTGAATTTAATTCATGGGAATGTTTCCTGTATACAACTTAATTTGCTGAAATTAGATTATTGTGCTCTAGTATAAAATTCAGCGTTTCAAGGCTTCTTTAGTATTTAACAAAAAAAACCTTTAACACTTTTGTTTAATAAATTAATGACCTGGATTTATTTTTTGATTTCCTGTTCACCTTTGAACTCTGACCTGGGCTCGTGAGGCGCAGAGAAGCGATGGCTGAAAGCGGAGACAAGCACGAGTGAAGAATGAACAGTTTTAGCTTCCACTTGTGCGGGGCCGTGAAGTGTTTCAGCGGGCTCAATCCTGCGTGATTCGGGGGTCGTTTCCTGCCGAGCGGGTGCGTTTTCCCCACCCCCGCAACTCGAAGCGAGTTAGCCGGGCTAGCTAAGCGGCTACCGGCGTGGGAGAAACTGACCTGCGCGGAGCAGACGATCGGCGGGACGAGCGACGGCGGACGTCCCGGACGTTTTGCCGGCGCCGCGGACGTCGCTCCTGCGGGTCGTCGCTGCCATGGACCGGCCGGGTCTGGCGAGAGCTGGTTCCTGTGCAGGTAGGAGTTTCCGTTTCTACACCCGGAAGTGCGACTGTTTATTTCTCGTGACCTCCGAAGTTTGGCGCGCCAACGGACGAACTAAACTCAAAACCGTGCACTCGGGTTAACTGGATTTTTTTTTTTTTCTATTTCTTCTAATTCTTTGTAAAGAGGTTGATATTTAAATCCGATGTGGTATTGTTTCACCATACTGCACAGCTGTGTAAGAAAAGTTGCATTTCTGTGGTTGATATGATTATGATTGGGATATTATTCCTAGATTATGCCCAGTAGCCTCTGAATAGTAATTTTAAAGAGAGTGAGAATCATTGTTTACCCTATGCAAATATATCTTGGACCATTTATCGCGTATTTGAGCTTGAAGGGTTACAACATTTTTTTTAAGGTGATGCCGAAAGTGTTTCTCATATCACGAGCCTATGTTGCACGGGTGACGCGTGAAAATGCTCAAATGCTTGCAACCAACTGTTTACATTGCGAGCTCTAAATGGCCACCACACAAAAAATGAGAATTTAGGAAGCGAAAGACCACAGCGCTGCCCTGCACCGCTGCGGATGCATTCATCTACAGTGTTAGTGAACCACAAATGAAAAAGAAAAGAGATTTGGAAGAGGAATGAGAGATGAATCAAAAATGCAGTTTTTAAACATTTATTCAAATCACAGACAAAGCTATCCACCCTGTGCTGGCAGGGCACTGTATGATACACGATTTAAGTTAGCATAATAGAAGAGTAAATGCAGGTGCAAATTACACAGGCACGATTGGATTCTTTTACCTTTTGTGGATGTTGCTTCTGTCAAGAGGTTATGGTTGTGACCTGTTTGTACCTTCATCAGAATTCATAATATGCTTGTGCAGCTGTTTATGAAACTTGGTGAAGCGGCCAATGAAGAATTTAAACATTACCGACCGATCTCTTATTACAGTGTCAGTCTTCGTGATATACTGGTGAATATCTCCGTTCAGCGTGTCCATTATTCATTCCACACATTTATTCGGATGAGTCAGATGAGAATGTTGAAATAATCCAATCGAAATTGAAATGAATTTAGGTTCAGATTCATAAGAAGTGTCCTCATCCAATGCAATCTGCTGCAAATTTGTGTGAACATAATATTAAGGAAAGATAAAAAAAAAAAAGGTACCTACCAATTAAAAGCATGAGCTATGTAGCGCGAGTTCAGTACGCAAAATGGTTAACGTCTGTGATTCCATTGGGTGTCTAAGTGATTGGAGGTGGAGGATGTGATCCGCTGCTGGCTTAAGGGCGGATTTTTCTGGCCTTCTGTATTAATGCTCCACCCGAGTGCTGATGCCCGAGACAATGGGTAGACAGTGCCATGTACTACCTTTCTTGTGGATATTTCGCATTTTTTATTGACAATATTTTCTAAGGTGCCAAAAAAAAAAAAAAAATCAATAAAAAAACTTACACCTAAAAGTGATACTTGCATGAGTCACAACCTTCAATAAGCTCAATAAATAAATCAGTCAAAAATCTATAGGTGTTATATTGCTGGTAATATTATTAATGTCAAGATTTTAAATATTTGCATGCCACTACATGTCCAAACCCGCAAGTCAGGTCGTGGGTGGCCTTTGGCACCACTCCACTGCTCTCCCATCTGCTCCCTGTCTTCCTGATGGAGCGTCAGGCCAGTGGAGGCCTTCTGAAGCACAGACCCACCTGGGCACCCATGATGCACCAGACAGACAGCCCCTGTTAGCGGTGGCGATAAAAGACTGTTGGGTTTGTGTTTAATGAGGCGCCACTGTATATTCATTCAATAATAACAGCCATATGGTTGTCATCGCCGAACATGCCTGGCTACTTTGCTTGAAAGTTCAGCACCATCTCCAAGGGAAGACAATTAGCATGGTGATGTGCAGTGGACTCGGGTTGGGTGGGGGGGGGTTGCTTTCTCATGTTTGTTAATTAGCTACTGACATGACATTGTTTGCAAATTCAGAGTTAGAAACTGCATTAAGTGAAGGGTTTTATGCTAAAGTAGGCTAACCCCATTATCTTGCTGCTGCAGACAGTCTCCTTCTCAAAGTCTATATTCTCTTGTTTAGCCAGTGTGTATAAATCTCACCGAGTATTACCAGTATCACAATTAGAGTTTCTGCATCCAGTGATACCGAGCGGTCATAAGCACTGTGGCTTTATTGTTTGTGATATGTTGGTGGTAGTACTTCACCATTTGGTGCAATGTATCCAAGGCTAACTATTCATTTTAAATCTGCAAGGTTTGAAAAAAAAAAAAAAAATAAAACTAGGAATGAATGTAGAGATTGAGCAATGTGAGCTGCACAAAGAAGGTGTATTCCTCCATTACATCCTTCTTGCTCTTCTCTGCTTGTCTCAGGCAATAAAACATCTCCCTATTAGCATCCTAGACACTTAACTGAGGAGCAGCACACTCTCTTTATATGCAGGCTCAGGCGCATGATCATTTCCATTACAATCATTTGGGGCGAAAATATGCAGCAGACACAAACATGACATTAATTTTAATGGGGTACCACAACTGTTCAATTACATACTATAAAATATTCACTAGGATCCTCAGTCTGATTTAGGTAAAGGGGTATGGCACAGCTAGAACTTCATGGATGCCCTTATGTGTGTTTGCTGCAGATAATGTACGCGTATGTAGGTTGTTTTTTTGTTTTTTTCTTTGCTTCATTGCTGGGTCCCTGTTGAAAATGTATTCCATTCAGGAGCATATAACAAGTACGTGTGTGACTATGCGGAAGAGACATTTTAAATGGAATGGCTGTGTCTGGACTAAAACTATGAATCCACTTAACTTTTATATTTGTGATTATAGGTATCCTAAACTCAGCTACTTTTAGTCTGGCAGAAGTGCTGCCCGCATACCACGCTGGCTAAATTATTCTCTCAGATGCCATTGATGGAACGTCTCCCATTCCAGCAATGAGTCTCAGTCTCGGAGGCCGCCATTCTCCTAGCGCAGTGCAGTTTCGGTGGGCTGAGAGTGCCCATAGCTATGTGAAGTGCCCTCACATAGTCCATCAGCTGTCTGTTGTGACAGCAGCCTGCCATGTGCTCCGCCACTGTAACAAACAAACAGCTGCCGTGTGAATCTTCGCCGGCTCTGTCGGCTGAAAGCTCTAAAAAAAAAAAAAAAAAATCTGCATTCAGTCATTGAAATAGCACACGTAACAGACCTCTATGCATCTCCATGCGCTCACAGACTGCGCAGACTCGTAAAAGTCGATTGGTGGGCATTGCCTCAGCTTTATTCAATATTCGTTAACGCAAGAATCCGTGACAGGACACATGGAGGATAATTTATTTATTGCATGTTTTTTTATTTTAAGGAGGTATTTAATGGGATCCTCTGTCTGAGCCGCCAAACATCGGAGCTAAAAGATTTCAAAGGAGCAAAAACGGAAACGTTCACTCACCAGTCCCATGGAGTCCATTTTCTGAACAGATTGACTCATACTTTTCAATTGTGAGAAGAGTCTCAGCAGTCTACAAGGCTAGAATTTGATTTGGGTTCTTAAACAAACTGTCTTGACCTTCTGTTGCCACTGGCATTTTACAGTATTTCAGACCAAGTCAATGCGGTGTAGGTCAGGTCCCCTCAGCTTTTAACACCTTAATGGCCCTAAATGTTTTGTAGCTTTGGGATTATAGGTACATGCCTGACATTAGCCACAAATTTCAAAACCAGTATTTCTTTATAAAAGAAAATGTGGGTTGTATTTTTTTGATATTTTGATGTTCTCTGTGGACAAAAGTGAATTCCACTTTCAACAAAGGTTTAAAGAGAGAAGCAAACTCATATGCTCATGTCTGTACGGTGCTCCAGAGGGACGCCCTCAGTGCTGATGCTGAGGAGCCGAAAATATTTCCTGTCCCTCTGACAAACTGTCATCCCTACAGCTTTTAAGCATAAATCATATTCTGGTCTGTATATAATGGTACAAGGGTGACCGGCTGCTCTAAGGGTGAATGACTTGGCCTATCAGATGTACTGTAGCGTCAGCTATTTGCCCACAGCTAAGCTGGGACAAAGCTCCTCCATCAATATTACAGACTGTCCACTTCCTGCTAAAAACAGACTTCCTATTAGTGTTAGTATCCACTCTGGCACCATCGCTGGATGCGAGTCCTTTTTGAAAAGTGCATAAAGGTTATCCTACTCATGGTGATATATGGCAGCAATGACTTCTAGGAGGTTGATGAGCACGGTCCAAACTCCTTCCAGAATACTCTAAACCTCTTCACCTTTCTACCTATTTACTTTGTATAGGATTTGTTCTTTTGTAGAATTACATTTGTAGGTAGTCTTTGTCGCTTAACTTTTCTGTTTTTGAGGACAGGGCTTCTCTTTGAGAGAGACCTGTCCATCAGTCACAACAGCTTTTCTCTGCTAAGGTTACCTTCAGGTGCCACAGCTACTCCTGATAGCTTTAGCCTCAGGTGTGACTGCAGGTGTCTTTGGCAGATGCTGCCGAGTTTATCCCCGCTCAGCAGCGTGGGCAGGCTTAAAAAGGGCAAGCAACTGGTTTCGTGCAGTCGCCTCTCCCGAACGGAGACTGGTTTTTGACCCCCGCCAGCCCTGCTGGTACTTGTGTGACTCGACGTCCTCTTCAGACAAAAAGCAACAAAGTCAGTAGAGGCTAGTTTCTTAATGACGGCCTTCTTTCTGCTCAATTATTTACCATGTCTCTCTAACTGAAAGTCCTCTCTCTTCTGCTGAGATACATGAGATAATGTGGACTTTATCCATCCAGCCATCCATTTTGTCCTCCTTGTCCTCAGGTGTCGCTGTACTGGACCATCACACATCTTTGGACTTCTCTCTTTTTCTCCGTCTTTATTCGTGCTGATGTTTTGGACCTGGATTTTCATCCTCCAGGAGATTCAGCCTCTCTGTTTCTCTTGCTTGAATGTCCTTCGATGCATGGTTTCCTTATCTCACTTCCTTTTCTGTGAGTGAATGGTGGTTTTGTATTTTGCTCCGTGTAATCTGAGGTTTACTCATTATTTTTTCACTACATGTCTTGCATGTTTCAATAGTAGAAGAGATATTCCTGCTCTGCAGTTATTCTTTGTTTTTCTTACATTTTTATATTTTTGTGAGACTATGAGTGGATTTTATCCTCTAAGCCTGAATAATGAACATCCATTTTGCGCATGCAATCCACATTTGTTTACCATGTGATTTTCTGCGGCAGCGGCTCATCATGGTAAATGGTAAATGGGCTTGCATTTAAATAGCGCTTTTCTACCTTAACAATACTCAATGCGCTTCACATTACCATGGCGTCATTCACCATTCACGCACACATTCGCACACTGATAGTGGAGGCTGCCATACAAAGTGCCAACCTGCTCACCCGGAGCAATCAGGGCTTGAGTATCTTGCTCAAAGACACTTTGACATGGTCTCTGCCGGAGCTGAGGAGTAAACTAGTAACCTTCCGATTCCTAGACAGCCACTTTACCAACTGACCAATGCATTTCATTTACCAGTCATGCATTTAACTTGTGGGTCATTATGCTTATAAAGTGATAAAATGAAATAAATTTAGTGAGCACACAAACACAACTATTTCCCCCCCAGGTTATGGTGTTACAGAAAAGCCCACAAAAAACAAAAAAGAACCCTAAACATTTACTGTTGTTGTCCTTGTTTTTCTCTTTTTGTAAGAATATTTTTTGGCTCTATATTTTTTATATCATTACTGATACATTTTGTAAAAGTAAGTCATAGCAGCTTTCCGGACATCTTTGCTGATTGTAGCCTCTTTGTCTGCTGTCCTTGTGCTTTCTTTGGACTACTTCCTGTTTCTCAACGAAACCTTGGTTAGTAGCACCTGTGGCTTTTGGGACATGCTCTTTAGTGGTTCAGAATTTGCCATGCTGACCCTGACAAATGTTGTGAATCCGGCATCATGTCTTAGTTTTGTTTATCAAGTCCTCATATATATATATATATATATATATATATATATATATATATATATATATATATATATATATATATATACACACACACACACACACACACACACACACACACACACACACACACACACACACACACACACACACACACACACACACAGTATATAATTGTATACCGCCT
>CAAKHG010012787.1:39010-60919 GCA_901007715.1 Dactylopterus volitans | reverse complement strand
CTGAGAGACGACCCGATGAGGTCAGCATGCTAATCAACTTGAAAGGGGAAAAAAAAAAAAGTATGACTAGTTTTGCTCGTGCTGGGGACAATGATTCATTAAAAAATAATGAGAGCTGACTTCGAGCAACATGTGAAAATTGGAGAACTTGATTAGGGGGGCAGTGTTTCTGAAGTAGCATGTTTATCCTGCTTCTTAAGCGTATTAAAGGTCATTGAAGGGCTCCGGCACATTCCACCATACATTGGAGTAAGCAGCCCAGATTGGTTTCCGCTCCCATATTCACACTTGTGGTATGAGGTCTACAATCCTTATGAGGGTTTTCGGAATGAGGGAGGAAAACCCACTTCAATTACAGTATGAACAAACTCGAAACGGAAGGGGTCATAAATAAAGGTTTTCAACTTGTGAGGCAGCAGTGCTTACTGAAAACCCTCCATGTAGGCCTCTAACGCAAACATAAATTTGAGGACCAATGGTTGACTCAAATTTGAGAGCATTTAATATATAAAATCTGCCTCCACTCTGTTTAGTCTTGGCTGTGAATTATTTTGTCCTTTGGAGGCATGTGCTGTGTCTTCTTCGACCGGACCTCTGAGGGCAGGGAGGTGCCTGGACAGGAACTCCAAAGTAGTGAGTGGACACTCTCTTTATCAGTCCCTCGTTCCCTCTCTCAATGCAGTGGCCTAGACTCATTAAGCCGTCTATAAATGGTCTGGTCTTAATGAGGAGGCTTTTATAGGGCTCTCCCGGGGCCTCCAGGGAATAATCAGACTCCAGTAGGAAGTCGTCTGTCTTGATAGCCTGCCCCTTTTCTCAGCGGTGGTCCGGCCAGACCCAGCCCCAATCCAGCATGCAGTCACACTACCCATCTACCTCCATCCACCGTCTCTAACCCTGCATGCCGTTATTTCATGATACGATAAAAGTCAGCTGGTACCCAGTGCTCAAGCCACTTGTGGATCTTTTAATTGCCCCCTTCCACCCTTTGGCCTAGCCGGCTGTGGCTCTTTTACGAGGCCCAGGCCCCGGACCCACCGGCTGCTGCTGCACCGTTTCAAGGGTCTTCCTTCTCTCCTAAGGCGTACCCGTCTGTCTCCCGAGGCACTGAGACTCCTCTTGTTTTTAGATGATACCAGTGGCGCTGCACCAAGCATGTACAGCGAGAGATCATGGATAGATAGAGGAAGTGATAATTACTCATATGGATAGAAATAATGAGAAGCAATTGGGCCTTAAATAAATACGGATAAAGTTCGACACTCGTCACCCCAGACAATCTGATATTCAAGAACCAAACCTTGTGCAAACCCCTTTTGGGTTAGAAAGTTACCAGCAAACCAATCACAACCCTGAAACTTCTGTTTCATTTGTTTCAATAAGGTTTGCTTGTACAGCTTTCCCTGTGTCTCCGGTGCAGACGAGACAGCAGTGTTTACTTAGTTGCTTAAGTAGATAATGAAGATTCATTTTATGTGTTGCTTTTGGTGATTAAAAGCGTATTCATCAATGTCATGTCAGGCAGTGTTCGAATGAGGGTGAAAGCCTATCCCTGAACAGATGTTTACCACAAAGGTCAGAGAGCATGCTGTGTTTACATCAGTGGGTTTAGGACAGACATGTTTAGAATTGGAAATGCTGCTGTAGGCAACGACTTTAATCAAATTACTTTTTTCCTTTCCTCCTCCGCTCTCCCCTCACTCTGGCGTTGCTCTTAAGGACTTTCTTTTTGTCTCGCAAGATTCAAAACAACTGCTCCTTAGCGTCATTGAGTATATGTCACTTCCTGCCTTAGGGTGAGTGCGGCCTCTCCACTTCCTCCCTTATTCATTCCAGAGGAGGGCTCTGAAATGCTGCTCCATCTGAGCAAGCAGAGGGCCTTGTTTCAGCCTTGGGGCTCTCTAAAAGGCATGCAGTTTGTGATTTGGAATAAGATATGTAAATCTGGAATGGTCTTTAGTATGTTCCTAAGAGGAAAGCTACTCAGCAGCTGCTTTTTGTAACTGTGTCTAAAGTCATGCCTTTTAATTCTTGGCAAGAGATACAAAGAGGGGCTGAGCGGAGAGAAGGGAGAGGCATGGCTTATGGGAAATGGAATGATAGCTCAGACCAAAACAAATTGTTTCTGGTTTCACTTGGGCCCGACCCTATTATCAGGCTGAGTGTCAGATCAGACAACTGCTGGAACAGAGATAGTCCAGATGGAAGAAGAAAGAATTGACCAATTGGAGACAGTTTGCACACGCGCAAGAGGCAATGCTTTTTTAAATCTGAAATTCAGAAATGTATAGCTCTCGCGTGCTCACATGTGTGAGTGTGTAGGTTGAAGGTCAGGTCTAAGGCCATGGGGCTTGATGGGGGTGTAAGGGTGGTGTGGGGTTGGGGGGTGGTATCACGTCTGAGTTGTGGACATGAGGGAAAAGTGAAATCCACTCTCTGATCCCAAAGATGTTTTTCTTTTGGACTGAAAAATCTAAACATGTGCATTGCTCAGTGATGCGCCTCAGTTTTAGGTTTCAGTCTGGTCACTCTGGGATAACCTGGTGTTTCAGTTACTGAAGCATGTATGAACACAATTCCGGAGAAAAAAAATTAAAAAGAAGAGCTTCTATTTGCAAGCAGGTGATAATGGTCATACGCCAGCAGTTAAGCTATTCAGACTCAGCAACAGTTCCCTTCCACACAAAATATGGTGATCAGCTCCTGGTGGATGTTTAAACATCAGACTTTGACCCAGGAAACGTAGGAAATCGTAGACTTATCATTTTTAGTCTTAGCTGACCCCTCATTTTAAAATGTTATCAGCTTTCTGTTGGAGTTTGGTCAGGTTTAGGCAAGAAAACTCCTTAGTCAGGTTTAGAAAAAGGTCATGGTTTGGATTTAAACAGACTTTTCCCCCTTTTTTTCTTTACAACAGCAACCAATTTTCTTTTTAAAGGTTTTTCTATAAAAATGAAGTTCTGGCAGAAAGGCTTCCGGGAAAACTTCTTCCATGTGCCTGATCGCTAATAGAACTGCTGGCTACAGACACCTTGGTTCTTTTCTCTGCCATGCAATACATCTAGGTGCAAATAGCATTGCTGGCATTGGGCATCAAGGTGTCATGGCCCTGTTGACTATGTGCATCTGGAGCAGATAGTATCTGCTTTAATAGGTGTACGAGCAGCTTTGTATGTGTGTATAGGCAGTTGTAGTCTACCTGTGAATAATCAGAGCAGAGGTCATAAACTCCTGCTGCAGTATGAAAGAAAAATATAATACTCCATGTATCCAAGTCTGACACTGAGTACGTCTGGTGCAGATGAAAAGAGTAGCTGTATTTACAGTGTTGGGTGGGGCATACAAGCAATAAGTCATGTCAGACATCAGCCAATGATGATAATTTACAGCGTTTTCAGAAGGTAAGAGGGTGTGTGGGATCCCTCTCCGCAAAAGACCCTGTGGGTAATTTAGTATTACTTAAGTAAAAAAAAAAAAAGAAAAAAAAAGAAAAGAAAAAAAAAAGGAACCACTTCAGATTTTTTTTCCGCCTTACTCTCTGCTCCTTTCCTGTTTCACTCATCTAATTGCATCATCACACCATGTCTTCACTTCCCTCTTTCCAGTTCTCCGGTGACACCTCTGCCTGACTCACAGTGATACCTATGTGGTGTTATTATGGCTACCGAGCAGAGCATTTGGGTGAGGCCCACTCTTTGTTGTTGACAGGATAGCGGTGATTAACGTGCCTTCTCCTGACCCCAGCTGCAGCCTGCTCCCTTAGCCCTCCCTCCTCGGTCCCTGCTGCTCCCGATGCCTGAACCTAAGGCCCTGGAGACAGCCTCTCTCAGCCTCTGCAGTGTGTGTTTGCGCGCACACGTGCGCCGCTTCGTATGTTTGGGGAGGCAGTAATGATGTGTGAGAATAGTGGGGGGTTTGTTTAGGTTGCTTAATTATCAGCTAATCGCTTCCTATAACTTTATAGTGTTTCCACTGTTTTATAGAGAATAGCTTCAGCTGTTCTTTCTTTCTTTTTTTTTTTTTCATATGGAATTTGCCTAAATGGTGTGATGTCACCCTTCTCCACCCCCATCCAACTGCCTTGGGGCACCATAGACAAGGAAAATTAGAGGGGAACTTTCACATAAAAGAGCAAGGCTTGGCTGGTTTCAAACTGAGTCAGGTAATGCAAAGGAAAACAGGTATTTGTGGGTATGTTTCATTTCTGCTGCTCTGAAGTGACAAATTCCTTTTTAATTACAGAAAAAAAACCCATTTAATTAAAGTCATCTGATTTTCCGGCCAGGCAATATAATCAATTTCTCTTCAGCGTGGCCCGCCGGAATGGTAGTTGACCACAAAGCCTACTAGTTAGTGAACCGCATTAAAGTTCCTCTGTTGAGGGAAGCTGGATTAAAGAACAGGCCTTAGGAGAGCTCTCCACGCTGGTCCTGAAACCACCCACTGTTTCTCGTGTGGTTCGACTGCATATGGGTGGAGATGTGCATGCAAGGTGTGTGTGCCTGTGTGCATGGACGTGTCTTGACATCAAACATCCGTGTATTGCAAAAAAAAAAAGAAAAGAAAAGAAAACATAACAAAACAAAACAAAAAAAAAAACCCTCGCCACTGCCCAGAACGAAACTCCAAACCCGCCGCAACAGGCCGCGAGACAACCGGCTATTGCATCAACCTCACTCATCACTGTTTGCCCCAAACACAACCTAAGCTTTATTTAACGGCAGAAAACAAATATTAAGTGCACTGCTTTCTGCTTTACCTCTGCTACTGTGTATCTGCTTGGTGCTCGCTTGCTTCTCTTCCTTCACGTCCCAGATATAATTATAGCTGTCCGAGGGATGATTATATGTTTACTCTGGAAGCTGGCTGACTGCCTGTCCCCAATCCCCGAGGAGCTGCCTCTCAAAGGGGTTCTTCTTGAAAAGCACCACAAAAGTGGCTTCGGCTGAGCTCAAACACATACAGGAGCAGATAGAACGACCCGAGACAGAGATGCAGATGCAAGGATAGAGGGGGAGAGAGAGAGAGAGAGAGTTAGAGCTTTTCTCTTATAATGTCTATTTTTACAGGTCTTTCCACCGCACTTCTTCTGTCTCTTCGGCCTGGTTAGGAGAGCCGGGCCAACAAGCAGCAGATGAAGGGCAGAATGGTGCAAGGGAGGCTCTTGGAGTCATGAAATGAATAGCTTTCATAGAGGACAATAGATTTATATTTATGCAGACATCAGTCTGTCTAACTTGGCCTGTGAGCTGGAGAGTGCAACACATTCTCACTCAAAGCTGGTCAAATACGAACACTTGGTCAGTGGTCGTATGTTCCAAAAAATGAGCCTGTAGCTAGCACCTGTTTCTGCTCTGTGAGTCAGTTGCTTTGCAAAATTAAAGAAATTACTCTTCAGTAATAGGTTTTAGCGCTACGTCTGAGATCTGCTTTGGTCAGGGAAAGCCTGTGCCACTACTTCTGTTGCCATGGTCACAATAACAAGAACTCGCTGCTTGAAATGTGAATCTCGCATATAGAAATAGGTAATGAACGGTGCTCTCACATCGCAAAGTCTGGACTGTTTTTGAAAATATGAGACTCAGTGGCAATCTTGTTCCAAATGTGAAACTCACTGCAACTGTGGTCTTCTCATGCAAAGTATATGTGCATTTCCTGTGTGGTGAACAGCCCTGCACATCTTCGGGGGTACCTTCGGCATCGGTTTGACACCAACTGACTAAGCATCCTTACTTGACAAGCTGGGAGTGAGAATGGGTTGAAGAGCGAGAACAACAACAGCTCTGATAATAATGGCCATGACTCATTTTCACAAAACTGTCATCTTTGCATTGCTGGAAATACAGTTATGATTAGTTATGAACAATCTGATCTCGAAAAAGCCACGAGCATCACTTGCTGGAGCCTTGTTTTGGGTGTTCTAGCAAGTTCATCTTCACACTGAGAGCGGTTTTGGTGTTGGCACGGCCAAATGAAGTGTTTTTAATGACTTGAGACAGAATTTGCAGACCACTTGTTCATGTTGCCTAGCAATACCTATTAATCTCTCCATGGCTGCTATGTATAAAGGTCCCTTTAGGCCAGGCAAAGGTCATCATTCCATGCCTAATTAACTCTCCCTTCACTCTTCACATGCACACATACTGACACTTTATGTACACCCGATGCATTTTCTCTAAATAAGAAATTGCAGCTTGTTTGAGGGTACAGTAGAGTACAGGTTTGAAGGAAAGTTTTGACCAAAACATGTGCTTATTTCATGCTTTGACTTGTTTACAGTTTGGTATTTCTAAAGGCAGTCGGGGCTGACCTGTAACTGTTAGTTGACTGGTAATCCTTGGGAATTTGCAACAGCTAATCACCCCAGCTCTCATGCATGCTCATAACTGTGGGCCAGTTTGACGGCAATGAGAGTAAAAGTTCCACACAAAAAGTCAAAAAGCAGGAAATTCAATGTCTATCGAATCTTCTCCAACATTGTATAAATAAGTGAATAGTTTGTTGTTGGGCACTTGGAGGACGGAAGGACAAGCTAATAGCTGAGTTTGCAACATTATTTTTGTTGAGCTGTGATCATCAACATAATGTTTGCCCAAGGGGAGTATATGTTGGCCCCGGTAAGGTTAAAAGTTGGATGTGCACAGCTTGTATATTTGTGGATGTTTGGTTGTAAACTGCTCTTGGTTTCCAGTTACCTAATTTCCTGAATGAGAACAAATAAATAAATATACACTTGCATAAAGAGACTTTTAGAGCACACTCCAGTTTTATCACCATAATTCTCCCTTCTCTACACACATCAGAGTGCGGACAAGCGCATGCACGCATGCACGCATGCACGCACTCACGCACGCGCACGCACACTCACACTCACACGCACGCACACACGCGCACACACACACACGCACATTCACGCACACACACACGCACACAGATACTCCTTTTAGCTGCAGACATACCGAAGCCCATGCATCCAGGCTCGCCTCAGTCCTGTCCTTGTAATGGGTGGTATCAGTGCTCCCCGAGCCCGAGAAGGACGATAAAAGCCAGGATAGTCGGGTTTTATCTGCTCTGCTGAAAGTCAGCCATTGACACTATGCACTTTAGAGGATGTGTCACTCAGTAGGAGGACCCATCTGTCCTCTCATCTCCTCACTGACAGTTACACTTTCTGGAGCAAGATTGAAATCGTATTTACTCATCGAGAATACATAGGCAAGAAAGGATTGCATCAACAGCTATTAAATCCATCATTATTGCAACAAAATTCAAATATATCATATGACAAACTGGAGTATGAAGCCTTGATGTAGATCAATAACTTGGATTCCACAGCAGATGCTTCTGCGTGACATGTAATTTTGTCGCTCTGGGTTTTCTATTCAGGGTTGAGATCTAGGAGCGTCTGATGGTCATACCTCAGACTCATCAAACATCATTGATATGGAACATTGGCACAAACAGTAAAAGTTAACTCCCAGTCTTTCTTTTATAACCGCCATACTGGCTGCTGGTTCCCTCACCCCTGGTTTTAAACAATGCCTCCAGACTGTTAGCTTGATTACAACATATCTGATGGTCCGACCCCTGATGTTGCATTGTTGAACTCTGCAGTTAATTCAGTGTTGTTATCACTGTCATCCATCACAATTGCAGGCTCAATGGGAATCATGCCCCCACCTACAAAAATGATGCCTAACTTGCACGAAATTAGAATTATTCTTGGCCAAATAAGGTTGCCTTCAATCCAAGCGACTGTACATGACAGGAAGTGTATCCAGGTTGAATTCCTTGTTGACAGGGAAGTGTGCAAAATCGAAGTGCTTATTCTTATCTGCAGAGTCCAGCCCAAGTCACTTGTAGTTGACAATGACTCTGTGTCTCCCATCTGGGCTTTTTTGTCCATCCAAACAGATTTTTCTTTTTTGTTAGCATTGAAGTGAGGTCAATTCTTCTGCAGTCACCCACTTCACCAATGGCAACGTCGGAAAAAATAAAAAAAAATAAAAAAGTCAATCAAGGGCAGTGCCTATTTTTACAAAAGGGCTGACAAAAGGAACTTAACTGGAGTTGGTTGGTTTGTCCACCATAATTTGATTGCCTGACAAGTGAGGGGGAAAAGGTCTGTCAGCTTAGCAACGATACCCAACAAAGGGCAATCTCATTGTAAACGTTGTAGCACTCAATTGCTGGATGATGGGGCGTTGGACAATGGAACAGCAGGTAGTGCTGGGCATGGCGAGGGCCCTCCCTGCAGCTCTCCACAGCAGTAATGACAGCCTAAGTGCCAACAGCAGGTGTCTTGCATTCAAGGCTGGGCAGGTTAATAAAGTTTCCCCCTGAAAGTCAATAAACAAGAGCTTGTTCACACACTGGCTAATTGTTCTTGTCCAAGCTCTCTCTCTCTCTCTCCCTCTCTCTCTCTCTCTCTCTCTCTCTCTCTCTCCCAATCTCGCTCTCTCGCTCTCACTCCCATGCACGCCTCTCAGTCTCTATCTGTCGATCGTCCTCTTTCTGCACCTTCGCAGTTTGAGCGGAGAGGAAAGACATGAGGGAGGATAGCAGATTAAAGCCGTGTTTCCACCGCAGGAACTTTCCCCAGGAACAAGGAACATTTGGGGGAACTATGTGTATTTCCACATTAGGAACCAGGGTCTAAATTAAGTTAAAGGTCCCTGCTTGGGAGGTAGAACTTTCCAAAAGTTCAGAAACTTTGGGGTCAGGGCTGACACGTCTCAACATTTCTGACTGGTTGTTTAGCCGACTCAGTCATGGCATTCAGCCACCAGTTTTTAAAAATCCACAGCCTAAAACAGATAGTTTTGTATTTTGTTCATTGCATTCAACAGCCACTGCTCTGCAATTATCCAGAGAATGAGATCCTGGAAATGGCGACCTGCAACGGGAAAGTATATACAAAAAAGACTATTTAGTGAACAATCTGAATATTGTTCACAAAAAAGAAAACTGGAATGTGAAAAAGGGAAAATGATAAATCCATCTTTTGAGCAATTGATTCATTACTGGGTCACAGGCTGAAGCAGCAGCGGTAAAGGAACGGTCGGAGACTTGGAAACAGAAGAAATATTCTCTGTATTTTTGCATCTCAATAAAAAAAAACAAGTGTGCTTCAGTGAACACCTCATTCAAACATATTCAGTGATATTTGACATTAAAAATTTAGGGAGGATATAGTGCAGAGCTGTCCTCTATACTACACCTGTGGAAGTTTTCATCTGATGACCCTGTGAAGCAACATAAAACAATTGCAGCCGTTCTGTTCTTCATCACCATCAACGGCGGCACGACTCGACTCCTCTCCGTGTTTGCTGTTGTCGCAGCGATGCCTATCCGTCCCTTCATATGACAAAGCAGCTAATTCTTCCATTTTCTGCATCACTGCCACCCCACTGGACTGGGATGGAGTAGCCTGTTTTATTGTTGTGTGTAAAAGATACAGCTGTTTCGTAAATGAGAAGAGTAATTTGAGGAAAGCTGCCGCAGACAACTTTTTGGTTCTTTGAAAAATGAATTGCATCGTGGGTGGACATGCTACCAGAGGGAGCTGAAGTGAAAATGGACTTTGCAGGGGAAAAAAAACTCCTACAAAGTCCTACTGGCATAAAAATTCCAACTCGACAAAATTGGTCAACATCATGTCATGCGGTTCTTTCCATTAGACTGGAAAGGAATGGTAACTTTAGAGAAAAGTAATATTTCTGGCAGGTTTTGAGTCTCCCACAAGTTCAAGGCCAGTGCCAACTCCTGTCATGTTCAGCATCGCCTTTGCACTGGAAATGACCGTTAATGGGAACGATGGTGTAAAGGTGCATGTGTGACGCTACACAGTGATGCGGAGCAGGGCTGAGTAAATCCAAAAGTGAGTTTTAGTCAGTCAGTGGGGCATTTGGTGAAATGCTGGTGAGGTGACTCAAGAAGAGACTGGAAGCTAATAGCAACAGAAATGGACAGTTGCGTGCTTGTAAAACTTAATCATCTTTGTGACATCTAAGCAACGAGATATTGTACGAGAACACAACCAATGGGTTTCGCACTCTTCTGGGGTTTAGCAGAATATCGCTCTCTACAAGGCTTGCACATGGCAGAATTACTCCCATTTAACTTTGGCAGCTCGCGCTCCCGGTTAAGGTTACGGAAAGATCATGGTAATGTTAATTGCAGGCTTTTGACAGGACATGAACTCGAGTCTGCTGCATGAAAGTCAGACGCTTTGCATGCCCATCCACAACTCTGACCTCCACACCCTCATTTTCCACTTCACTACTTAAAAGACAAGGTTGCAACAAATGCCCGCACTGCACATGTGGAATGGAAATGTAGAATCAACTATAAACAATGGGGAATTTCACAAAATGCTTGCTGAAAATCCCCAGATGCTCCGCTGATGTGGAACCTGTCAAATCTTATTTGAAGCCTCTTTCTGCACGCTGACCATCCCCTGTGTTATGGATATCTGTCACGTGCAACGTCACTGCCATTCTTTCTCTGCATCACTTTAATTGATCCAAGTCTCTGAGGCCAGTGTTCCATCTTTAACAAGCGCCAAGTAAACAACTCCTTATGTTAAAGGAGGGGGGGGGAAAAAAAAGCGCAGCCGTGCAGTCGGAAGAAAAGCTTTCACAGGGAGACTGAAACGGAGAAAAGAAACTCCCACACCACAACCATTCAGCAAATTGGTTCAGTGCAGCGGACCTGTGTTTGGGCAGGCGGTAAGCAAGATGAGGGGAAACATGAAATGATATTTCAGGGCATCTATCTTGATAGCTGAGGATGTTGAGGCGTAATGGGAACAACATGGCTGGTAATGAGAGGAACAAGGCATGATGGAGAAGCCGACATGGATTACCAGCATTCCTCTTGATGGGTTTTATGGAGGAAAAGAAAAAGGAAAAAAAGAATAGAGCTCCCTGGTTTATTTGATTTTAGAGGTTGTGGTTGAAGAGGAAAAAAGCTAGATAAATGCATGTTTCATCAGGGCTAAATATTTCCACCCTGTGAAAAAATGCCGGAAAGCAAACACAAGCCAGATTGTGGACGAGTGGTAGGGCTATTGTGGGTATTTGTTTACATGTTGCTGTGTGTGTGCGTGCGTGTGTGCGACTGAGTGTGTGCGCGCGCGCGCCCTCGCAAATAAATACCGAGCCTAACCGCTCTCCATGGCATAGCAGGTGCTTCTAAAACAATGGTAGCTTAATGTTACTGTTTACGAAAGCTGCTTCCTCTGCCTTAACTGCGAACAAATAAAAGAGAGACGGTGGTGGGGTTGATTAGAGGTGAAGAACTGGGCTGGATTGTTTCAGAGAACACATTAATTGCTCATTATGAACTCTTCATAATCTTCCATAAACCTTTTTTTTTTTCTCCCCTTACTTTAGTCCCCGCAGATCTGTCAGTTGTCCAAATGTGTCGCCGTTCTTTCACTTACCGCATCATCTTTGCATCAGTGTTTTCGCGAGAGGAAATAACATGAGCATGTGTGTGAGGTCAGACTGGCACAGCGATGCAGCTCAGTGGTGTGTTCACTGTTCCCGGTGTTGGGTTTAGTCAATCTCCTGTTGTATCCACAAAGCAAGCAGCTCCCTCGCATTTCTGGAATGACTCACATGTCTCCTCTCTATTACCATTCTCTTGTGAAATGATTGTTGATCTACTTACAGTTCCAGAAGGAGAGCTAAGATGTTTCTGCCTCCCCTCTGATTTGTCCTGTCTGTCGGAAACTGAGGTGAGATCAAGTGAAAGCAAATCTGCTGAGCTGCGGTGACGGATCCACCCATCTAGGTCATCTGGACTCCCTTGTGCTTCCCCTCAGATGTTTTCTTTTTTCATGCCTCGCAATCAAACAGTAAAGTGGCGAGATTAAGGAAAAGAAACCCTGCTACGTGAGTGGATTAAAGTGTTTAACAAAACAAAACAAAACAAGAAAAGAGGGGTTGCAAGATGAGAACTGTTAATTTCCTCAACGCGACATCATCGGTGCCAAGTCTTTATTCCGCAAACAAAATTAAACACCACTTGATGTCATGACTCAAACATGTCTTTCCCATGCCCCCTGACAGCAGCGCCACTATACAAAAACAGATTACTGTCCAGAGACTGCAGAGATGAGATTTTATCCCAGAATCAGTAACTTCATTGAGATGCTTTGCTGTTTATTATTGCAACAAAGCATATTTATTTTGATTGTGAAATCATTTCATTGTTTTATTGATGCATGTTGTCAAGTTGACAAAAACATATTAAGGATTACACTGGATCTAGGGGATTCAAATTCAAATATCTGAGGTGATGCTGTACACTGTGACAAAATAATATTAAAGATCTGGGAACCTACATCACCAAAAAAAAAGTCTATCATGGGAACAAGCATGAGCTGTCGTTATAGCATTACTCAAACAAATGACCGCCCTGTAAAAACATACATAATTACGATATGGTTATTCGAAGCAATAATGAAAAATTATAGAGCGACAGCAATTCATTCTTGATCCCAGAGTCAGCATCTTTTTTTTGGTCACATTACATTTTTCTTTGACAACAAGCTTTTGCAAACATTTGGAACTGGAATTATGTTGATATTAAATTATTTACTAGTTTGGATTAAGATCACTTTTTTAAGTCCCGCTAGTCAAGTCTCACCACTCAGCAGCCGTCTTGGTGACCCAGTTAACTCAGTTATTTTGGACTGAAAAGACTTTCTATCGCTAGATGAACCAGTTGAGAGCCAGCGGTAACCCGGATGGAGACGGAGTTGAGATGAGAGATGATGTCTGAATTCACACACATGAATGCAGATGAACAAAGAAAAACAGGCGAAATCAGTGTCAGACAGGAGGCTATTGTGCCTCTGTGAGCTTCGCCTTCACCTGCTCCGTTCATTGACTTGACAAGTATCCTGGTTCGTCAAATCACTGGCTGTTTGGGAAGAGGGTCATACAACCACCAGCTTTAGCATTTTGCGTTGTTCTGTGAAAGATTTTAGATTTTTGTTTATCTCTTTAAAGGCCAACTCAATGAGAAGGCCCAGAATGTCTTAGAACCACAGAAAGCTCAGGCTCACTGATGAGGACCGATGGCATTGCAGCCGAAAGCCCCGGCGCAAACCGAGTGCAGTGGGTCAATCGAGAATGCAGATTCAGATTTGATTTTCTCCGTCATTTGTAATTTTCCTCATCTGTTTTTAAATCCCAAATTAAGACCCGCTAGCGCGAGCTGTTCCGTGTCATTCGGAGTGTCTCGGCGAGCAGAGGAATGTCTCATCTGCAGCAGAGGCAGATTAGCTGGAATCTCACCTGCAGATTTATTGTATGGGAGCTGAGAGTTAGGTGTCGGAGAGTAACTCAATACTTTCACACATTATCCTTATAAATCACCACTGTAACTGCTGCCATGTTTTCCTAGCTCGCCACCTTCATCAGTTATCCCCCTCTCTCTTCTTCCAAGCCCATCACCTCCCCTCTCTGTCTCCCAGTTGTTGTTTTTTCCTCCTCTTTTTTCCTTGATTTCCTTCGGTCTGCCCCACAGAGTCTGAGCCAGAGCACCTGCAAGTGCTCACTTTGAAAGATGTTGCAGGCCCAAGAATGCGTGCAGTAAACACATGAGAGCTGTATTTATAATAAATCAGCTTTATGGGCCTCTGATGGAGGTGATATCAGTGAAATTTATGCTGAGAGACCTCGCCGTCCTTCGTAAAACAGCTGCGAGATAGCACTGCAGCCCCCTCTACCCCCCATCAGCCCCCCCTTCTGCACCCCCCACCAAAAAACACCTCCCCGCCACCACCACCACCGCCTCGCCCCATCCAATAGCCTGTTCTGACTGGGATTAGAGAGCCCAACACAGTCCTCTCTATGTGGTGGGGCATGTGGTCTCTGGAACGGTAACGTCCAGACTGAAATAGAGTGTGGGCAGGGTGGCGGTAGTGGGTAGCTGTGTGTGTGTGTGTGTGTCTGTGGTTGTTTGTGTGTGCAATTGTATGTGTTTTTAATGCAGGCAGGGATGCACAAATAGCACGAACCTAGATGTAGAGACCAGAAGAGGGTTTTTGTTTTTTTTCTTTCAAAGCGGATTAGCGCTCAGTGGCTCGTCGGTGACCAGTGTGTCTCCTGACATTCCATATGATCTTCCACATTGTTCTCCTGCCGGCATCTGCGGGTTTACATTCAAACCGGGTTGCCAGCTTTACAACCTCGCGACAAAGACCTACACCCCGACTTCCTTGATCATCCCTGCCTTCTCCAACCAGCCCAGATGGTTCCTATCACTGCTGGCAAACAGACAGAAAACAAAATTAAAAGCAATGATGTCACAGCCGTGCCTGCGTCGTATTGGTTTCACCTTACAGGACCCATTCCCATCATTCCAAGATGAAAGGTGACCACCCGCCATTATTTGGTTTTCAGCAGATGCAGGCAATGATAACAACGGCTTGTTCTTGAAGTCTCTAAAACGCTGTGGAGTTACACATAATCAAGCCCCAAAATATAACACATAAACAGTGCATTACTGTCCCCCATCCCCGCCCCCCCCCAAATGATGTCATTTCCTGCCTGTTCTGCCAAAGAGGGTGCAGCAGCTTCTGTAAATGTTTGTTGTCCTTTTGTCAACAAGCCCTCTTGAGGAGGCTCCATTCAAACATGTTTGCTAATTTGGTATCACCCTTAAATGTGACGAAGGTGGGCGAGCTGAATCCGACAGCCAGCTGCATGTAGCACTGATTGCACAGTGGGCGAGAGTTCAGTCAGCAAACACTGTTGTGCCTTTGAGCAAAGCAGTAACAGACTGCGGGCTCGGTGCAAAGCGTCAGAGAGTGAACGCTCCGAATCGCAGGGGGGCTGCGAGGGCTTAAGCGGCGAGCAGCAGTGAGAAGACGAGCTGAGATCCGGCAAGTCCAGTTTGTGATTCGCAAAACAATTGAATGGTGTGCAAATTTATACCCATACTATACTTGCTTGGCTGTTTAAAAAAAAAAAAAAAAAAAAAAAAAAAGATTCTGCAGCATATTCAAATTGGAACATTTTGGAGCAAAAAAATAAACACATGAATTCTGGGTTCCTCCTGGCAATGTCGAGAGGGTTCGAAACAACTTTAAGACCATAGTGTGATAAAGATGAGAGAAAATATGATGGCACAATTGATTATAGATGGGATTCCGTTGGTGAAAATCAGACTGTTGCTTCAGTGTGAACTGAAATCCTGGTGCTGCGTCGCCACTACAAATATGTGTTTGTGCGTGTGTGATGAGGGTGTAGCTGATGGCAGCAGAAGTTGAGCCTGAATCAACTTTCCCGCCGGACGACCTTTCTGTGGCAGTTTCAGAAAATACTACATGGATTTGACTCAAACCGCGGTTCCGTTGCCATGGGAATGTATGTGGATCTGCGTGCACATGCTCTGATCTGCTTACACAAAAAATAGGCAAGCTACACTGTTGGTAAAAAAAAAAAAAAAAAAAAACAGAAGTCAGTGGATGCAGTGTTATGATTTTTACCCAAAGAGGCACGAGGAGGAACAAGAAGCCACCGAGTTGCCCTCTTTTCCTTCTGCTTGTTGGTGTTCTCACCTCCTCTCCCCTGCTGCGCCCCAGCCTCCCCGTGGGTGGGGTAAGGTACTGGAGGGGAAACAGGCAGAGTAACGCAACAAATTTGGCAGTTAACCCAACACCAACTGCTTGAGTGTTTGAGTAGTTGCCATGGTGACCAGCTGGCCCTTGCAGTGGGGAGCAGGCTTCCCGTTTTTGTTGTTGTTGTTTTTTTTTTGTTGTTTTTTTGCCGACATCTCCCAAGGAGGGGAAGCGGCTTGGGATGGAAGGTGTTGGTTACATGAACAAAGAAGACATCAGAGAGTGTGTCTGTGTGTGCCTGTGTGTTTGTGTATGTGCTGGGGTTTTTTGGACCACAGTAGGAATTGGGAAAAATCTTATTCTCATTCACTTGCTATACACATATTTTTTTTTAGAGCCTACTTCCCATTAAAAAAAAAAAAAAAGCAATTGAAATGAACCCTGAAGCAAAGTGATCCAATTATCAAACACATAATTGAAATAACATGGACACTAGCATCATCATCCTCGCCGTTATCATTAAAGTTGTGGTACTGTCATTTGACCTTTTCCAAGCTTTTACTCCATGACTTGGCGTTATCTTACTTGGGCAGGGCTTCCGCTCCTGAAGGATAAGGAGGTACCGATGCAAACTTGTCAGCTCTTCTGCCTTGGAGTACACAAGAATCCAAACAGTTACTGTCAGCACTGTCGTTTGGTGCCTGAAACCCAGCGGGCCCCTGGAGGGCCTGGCCCCGTCTCTGCTTGCGCTTGAGTGTGTGTGTGTGTGTGTGTGTGTGTGTGCGTGTGTGTGTGTGTATGTGTGATCTCCAGCTGCAGCCCTCAAGTATGCCATTGCAGTAAAATCACACACAAACAACCAGTTTTAATGCTCCTGACTCCTTTTTTGGAATCACCAACCCTTTGTTTATTTATTTATTTATTTATTTTTACTGTCAGCGGAAAATTTGTGTCATGTCAACCGGCCCCGGGGACTGGTGGTAAAGCACAGAGAGGAGAAAAATGTGGCTCCATTTAACTGGATCTGTTACCATTTCTCCGACTCTACAACAGATAAACCTGACTGTTTTTTCCTCCTCCGCTGAACTTTATTCCTCTTTAAATTGTGTTTGTTTGTTGAGACTGGAGCTGCTTTTTTTTATTTTTATTTTTTTTACTTCTTCCCAGCGCTCCACTACGTTGACATTACATCCTTTCTCTGAAACCAGCTTTCACCAAGGAGCTTGATTTGACGTGGAATTACAGGTAATGTGACTAAGTACGCTTTTAAGAGCTTCCCAGCAGTCAACAACTCGGGTTACATCCGGCCACGTAACTGTCTTATTTAGGCTCCGCACCCGCCCACCAGAAGTGCAGACTTAACGAGAGAGAATCCAGATGAGCCCGCAGATTCATTCACAAATCTGCAGGCTCGTTCGCTCTTGGGCTTCACATGAGTTTGAATTAAAGGATAATTCTGACGATTTCCTATATTTTTCTTACTTTACGCAAATCCAGCGAACACCAAGTCCAATATGTCTCTGTTTCATGGAGCTCTGTTTCATACTGCAGCCAGGGGGGAAGTTATTTGGCGTATGTGTGTGTGTGTGTATGTTTTTAAATAATCATATTTATGACCCTTTTTGAAGTCTTACCCAAATCACAGTTAATGATAACATTTGCAGCACAAATAATTCTGAGTATTAATTCAAATTTGGTAGTATGATTAAAATTAAGAACCTATTTAATAATATAGCTTTTGATGTTGTGTGGCTGCTACCCATTGAGATTTCTATCTCGGTGGTTAAAAAAAGGTAAATAAATAAGAAGACATGTCTTTGGGAAAAATATCAGAAATGCTCCTTTTCGTGTGGAGCGCTGGGGTGGCGTGTGTGTGTGTTGCCAGTTTTCCATCACATGGAACGGAGGCAGAGTGAAAGCAACCTGGTCCGAGGTGCGTACGTGTGCGCGCGAGTTGCGCTGCGATAGCATGTTGGCGTGAGCGTGCGTGGGGTAAACTGTTATCCGCCTCCGAGCTTTAGCTCTCAAATCAAGGCCCTGAAGGTAAACACTGCCGGAGAACCTTGTTTATCAAATGGCACTCATCGAGCCAAATGACCTACAATCTCGAGCCCAGCTAAAAATTAAGTTTTCAGTCAGCCATTCAGAAAAGATCGTGGCATATCTTGCGACCGAAAAAAAAATTCTTCTGTAATCCACTTTTGTGGCTTTTCTCCCTGGCTTCCACTGTCCGGCTTCTTCAGTTTATCTCATCAAAGTTGCTTCACAAAGGAACAAAACTGGCTAATACTTCCAAACACTTTGTTGTTACCATCACTGCCAGGATATTTCCAACAGCACTAACACGCCAACCGGTCCTTTTTCCGAAAGCAATTACATGCTGCTGCTGCCCTGAAAGCAAAGTGGAGAGGTTCTTTAAAGTGTGTAAAATTCCCTCCTTGTTTAATTACGTGGTCCTGGGTGGAACCTGGAGGCTACCCTCCACTCTTCTCCAGCATTTTCCATGGCACAAGCAGGCAACATACTGGTTCCCACAGAGAGACTGGACGCATGGCAGATCCAAAAACCCGGGTTACAGCATTCCTGGATCTCTGAGCAGTGCGGTGACCTAATCGCCTAACTACCTACTGCTCTCCGCCAAATCCCGAGCAGCAGGCCAGACACCCCTGAGAGTAACATCCGACCATGCACCATGAAATATTACATCAGGAGTGAGTCATCGGATACTGAGCTTCGGTTAACAGCTTTACATACTCACAAACACAGGAGCTTTACTCAGACTGGATTAAGAGAGTGAATAAACTGTAAAAAACTTGTAATTTCTGGCAGCCATTTAATTCACTTCATTGAAAGGCAGCCAAAAAGTTGGAGAGTCTCTCTCGTGTAATAATGAAAAATTGGGTTCAAAACACTGTGAAATATGTATTTTTTTGTTATATAACATCTTTGAGCTAATAGCCTCCAACTCTTTGCCATGGACCATGACCAATCAGGAGTTAAAGCGATAAACAGGACGTCCTCAATTGCAAGTGTGTTTTTTCATAAGCTGTAACGCGACAAAAGTCTTCCCTCTGCTCTGCATCCAGCTGTTGAGATTACAAACAAAGTCACTCCGAGTCAAGTTTGACAAACAAATCAGTGTCTCCTGATGCATCAGTTATTAGTGTTTTGACATATCAGTCAAGCACATAATTAGTCAGCGAGGCCATTGCACAGCATCTGACTACTCGTGTATGTAGACCGCGACTCACGGGTGACCAGTCGTCCTCTTTACCACCCATTTATAATATCAGAACCAGGCGTTACATGAGGTGCTGTGATTATTGAATTAACTTGTGTGTTGATTTATTAGTTGACTCAATGGCACCAACATAAAATGGTCAATTCCTGCTTTGATTTATTAGTCGAAGTTTTGTTAACTATCATCTTAATAGAACTGTTTTCCCAAATTCCGCTAACTTAGGTTTGGACTTACTAAAACAAATAATTAGCATCTCAGCTAATTTTCTTTAAATGAAACTCTATTTTGCAGACCAATGTTCTGGTGTTGTTGATAGAGATCTTGGCTGACAGTCATTGTAACATCCAAATGGAGGGAGCGCAACATCAAGCTACACTCGATTGCATGGTTACTGCCAGCCCTGCTGTGGAGATTAGGCATGGATGAGGTGAGGGTGAAGTTTACAACTTCATCGTGTCGGGAACATTCACAACCAAGATAGGTTTCATTCTGACAACCAGAATAGTTAGTCCTTATGATAAAAGCCTCGAGGGCACGGCTTCCACTTTATTTTCATAGCTTTCATTACCAATTGACGCTTTTGCCTCAGGCACATTTGGCTTTCGCCTTTTAGCCTGTAGTATGCAATTGTCAAGTGCTTATCGTAGAAACCTTTCGCTGCCGTTCATTGAATAATCCATCAAAAGTTTATAAAACCTGCCAGGGACAATTCTAATCTGGATATGAGGCGCTTGTGTATCTGCGTGAAATTGACTGGCAATTGTGCCATGAAAGAGCAGAAAACTTGGCAGGTGCAGTAACCCCTGTTGCTGTGTTTCCGTTAACGTATTCAGTGTGCATAATGAAGTACTGCTTTAGAAACCATTAACGGAAGGAAGATTCTAAAATTTTGCAGCTTTTTACTATACATTCGCTTGAGGTGTTGTTTTGCCTTTTTAAAAACGGAATTAACTCACTTTGTAAAAGATGGAAATGCCACTTGCAAATAAGTTCTCACATTAAGGACATTGAACTCACATGACCACGGTCGTTTTCCTGCTCTCAGAGGGGAAGAATAATCGGATTCTTTTGCAGATATCCTCCATTAACGCTTTAAAACATGGCTGGTAGCAGCAGCAGCAGCAGCAGCAGCAGCAGGCACATGTGGACTGATGAGAGGACCAAAATATTCCGACATCTAATCCATAAAAAAAAAAAAAAAAAAAAAATACAGCCATTTCAGATGGAAAACAGCAACGGCGAACAACTGCTCAGTTTATTCGCTCCACGCCAGTTAATGGAAATGTGTCTGATTCGCATTTTCCTGCGACTTTTCAATAATTTTTTTTCAAATTCACTTGACAGCGAGATGGAAACAAGGCTCGCGCGTGCCACATGGACTGTGCGAGCAGAGTTGCTCTGCCTATGTCCTGGTGCAGAGCTGTGTAGCCAGTGCCTACACGTACAAGGATGCAAGATGTGCAAGCCTCTGATTGCCAAACCCCGGAGTCCTTCCAAATCCTGCCCAGCTGGTGGAGGCAGAAGACAGTGTGACCAGCTGCTGTGGATTTTGAGCAACAGCGTGCCCCCTGGCTACCTATAGGCAGAGAATAGAAATCCAGGCTGCATTAGCCTGTGGTTCTTCCGCTAACAGCAGTGATGTCACAGGTGTTGGCGTGACGAAGAGGGAGGAAGAGGAACAGATCCTGCAGCTATTTCCTCGTTAAAAAAAACACGCACTGAGAGTTTTTAACCTTTGATTACCTACATTACCTATCAGCTCATGAAAAGTGGTGAATTTTCCCTTTAATGTGTCAAGTATTTTGTCTTTTTTCTGTGTTCCGCACTCCTCTGCTCGCCCATGGTTCGCCCACACAGGGATGTTAGCATATTCCAACTGCTTGGAATTCCTTCCTGCCGTCCTGGGAGAACACACTGCGTTTTAAAACTTGTTGGGCCCTTTCAAGTTTTATTTGAAAGTATGTAATTACATTCTTGAAGGAATAACAGGTCCCTGGAGTGATTTACATGCTGTATTAAATGTCATGGTTTGAAAATACACTGTTGACACTCAGCCGTTTAAGAGTTTCTTGATAGCCTAAGAGAGCTCTGGGCGATGGAGATGCAGTGAAAATATAATATAGAGCGGTGGTATGTTTGGCATTAGGGCAGAAGCCCTGACTGTACTCCTCTGTAAAGCCTGGTGTTGATGGTCTCCTGAGTGGGCTGTGGCTGATCCCTGGTCTGTTGATGATTTATGAAGCCAGACACTTTACCATATAGAGCAAATTAAAGAGGATTTGCAGTTTGATGTATGCTCACCTTTGCCCCTCTGCTCTCAGACAGGGTCAGTTAAGGTAGTGCATGTTTACGGTAGATGGATTGTAGCCCTCTGAAAATTAGATCAGAAATATTTTTGCTAAACATTCCTTTATTGTGCCCAGTGAAATTAAAAGGTCGAAACAGCTTGTTGCTGAAAGGGAACTTTGTACAATAATTTCATAACCTGATTTCGCGACTAAATAGTTTGAGATTGGCCTCAAAAACTGATCCAGATATTCTGTTTGGGAGCCCTGATCATAGGACCTTTCGCGGTGCTGTATTAGAGTCCACTGCATTGCATTTAATTCAATTATGTTCTATTCTGGTCAAATTTCAATCTCTCGAACTCCAGAGCACAACACTTGTGAGGTTCTCTATCACTGGAAAATTTTGCTGCCTCTTAGGGTGACCTCTTGGGGACTGCGGCGTGGGCAAAGCCATTTCGCCACTCAGACTGAAGGAGTATCTTCAAGTGCCAATCCAAATGGTGATAAAAAAAAAAAAAAAAAAAAGCTTTTTAATCCATTGAGAAAGTTTTACCGGTGTAACCCCCCCCAGAGTCCTGGCATCAGGCGCTGTCCCACTCAGGCCTGCGTCTGGACAGTGTTGAAACCCGAGTGTGTCTCCCTGCGCCCTGAGAGAGGCGGCGCAAGACCTAAAAAAGGCCCCCCGCCGCCACTCACTTGACCAGCTGCCTTTGATAACATCTGGCAGGAGCAGGTTCGCACCAGCGACAGAAGCAGACGGGTGCAAGGGGGGGGGGGGGGGGGGGGGGTGAAGAGCGGGG
>CAAKHG010012787.1:7787-20947 GCA_901007715.1 Dactylopterus volitans | reverse complement strand
GTGAGGTAGGTTGAAACATCTCCTGCCAGTCATCAGGTAGTGTGTGTGTGTGTGTGTGTGCGCGTCCCAAACTGGAAAGAGTTAGTCGATGCTCTCTGGTTCTGTCCTCCCTGTTTGCCAGAACATTTAAAAGGGGCGATTGTGATGATAGCTAATGTCAGTGCTGCCTGAGGTCAGAGCCTCTTGTTTCAATCTCCCACTCAAACACACACACACACACTTTCTTTCTTATGCTATTTTTCAGGGCATATCATTTTTACACCGACACACATTCACACACAGGTCTGAAACCTTAGAAGCTTCCCGCTGTCCATCTGCAGGGGTTATCTGTGTGTGTGACACCTCCTCTCACCCCTCGCTGTGACTCATCTCCCCTCATCACACACACCTCCGCACTGGCACATTGCAGCTTGCGGCTCCATGGAGGAGTTAAGGGGATGAGGCTGTCATCGATGGAATACTGTGACCTCGGGGTCACAAAAAGCATACACGCCGACATTGGAGAGGTTTGTTCAACACAGTTCAGACACAGGAGCTTTAATTAGAAAAGCAAGTGTGTTACTTTAATAATTACCACCCTGGCAGGAATCTTAAATCAGCCAGATAAAGGCAAACTTGATACGTGACATGAAAAAAAAGCAAATCCTCATGGTGGCACTGTATATAGCTGAAACATTTTAAGACCTCAATGTGCAATATGGAGCAACTGATGCATATTTTGAAACAGCTAAACAGAAAACCAAATATATGACTGACTGTACTCACAAAACAGCAGAACACATTTTTATTTGATGTGTTTTTGTGGCACAAAAGTACAGTGCTCGTCAAAATACTGAACAGCAATTGGCTGAACAAAATATTTACGTGTTACACAGTTGATTGATTTGTTGATTTATGTATGTATACATTCGCCATGCCAGGCATTCATGGTGTCTAGAGGATGAACCCCAAGAAACTAAGAAATCGCCTGTTCATCTAGTGCGAAGGTGGAAATTGTTTTTATGTACCTACTGTTTATCTGCTGAATGGATTTGCACCAAATTTTGTACACACCAAATTTTGTATCTGGTTTTCCCAGATGATGCATCCCAGTGCCTTTAATGATGCCCTGAGTTTTCCCTCCAGCACCACCACGTCTTGGATAGATAGGCATTAAACAATAATACACATACAATTCTCTGTCTGAGAATTCTAACATGATACACTAAGGAGTATTTTAGCATGACATTAACATTTAAAACTCTGAATTTTGTCTACCATTTTGTGGTTTGTAGCCTTAAAAATTGTTCAGTTAAAATCAACAGATCAATCAATTATATAAGACTTTTAGCTGCAGCAATGCACCACTTCTTCTGTCTTCACTCACGAGCTGAGTATAGAAGAAATAAATAAAAGATAATGTTGCTGTTTTAAAGATGTAAACTAAATACAGCGATTCTGAGCGGCAGTTGTTGAGATTTGGTCATTCGTTCCCTTTAAGAGCGTTGCTCTAGCTTACAGTGTGTGTGTGTGTGTGTGTGTGTGTGCGTGTACACGTGTGCACGTGCGTGCATGTCTTCACATGCACTCACAAGTATGTATGTACAGTCACAAATTTGAGTTGCGAGCACCATTCAGACTGCAAACACCCCTGGTGTCTGTCAGTGGTGTCAGAAGAAAAACAATGAAGCCCTCTCAAAGAAAGCTTAATAACAGTAATTGCTGCCTGAGTGATTAGAAAGAGTATCAGATATTTCCATCTTGACAACTGTTCCCAAACAAAGTGCACAAGAAGGGAAGGTCTGGGGCATGGTTTGTGTGTGTGTGTGTGTGTGTGTGTCTGTGTGTGTGCGTGCGTGCGTGTGTGTGGTGGGGGTTGCCCACTATGTGATTAAACCCCCTCAACAGTCGTTTTTCTCACCAAGCCTCCCCGACTGGGAAGAGATGGTGGTGGAAATTTCCACTTGTCGAGTTCCACTGCGGGTTTAAGATTTGGTGTCAAGTGCCAGTGTCGCTGTGTGGACGGAATGCTTCTTTTGTGGGTGAGTCTCTGGTGTAATTTCGGGCAGGGCAGGGTGTCCCTGCAGTAGGTCTTTCTTCCTCCGGCCCTGTGCAGTTTCATTAGATACGGCTAATGAAAAGATGGCTGCTGGACAGCCCGGCCCCCTGACGCTCCTCTGGCCTGTATTTAGAGCCTTTGCCTTGCATCTCCCACCGAACAGGTGTGCTGGCTGGCCCTCCAGCACTACTGCAACTCACTGAAAACACTCTTTAACAGGCTTCACGGCATTTATTTCTAAGTATACATTACAGCATTTTAATTCAGGGCACCTTGTTTCCTTCCATCAAATGTCTTCTCAAATTGAATTAGTTCTTATCCAAAAACAAAAGCCCCTTTGTGTCTGATATTAACATATATGCATTTAATAAACACTTAAAAGAGCACCGAGCCAATTACCACAATGTATTAGAGTTTATTTCCTGGTGAAAAGTTTTCCGTAGTTTCAACAATAACATGTTTTTATGTTACATTTGACATTAACAGGTGTACATATGTGAGGATTTGACAATGTTTTGGGCTGAATTAAACTTTTTTTTAAAGGTTTTTTCTGTCATTTCCATGTAGTTTACATTGGTATTGATATTTTGGAAATTTGTGAGGTATTTCTTATTATTGTCTTTATATTTTCAGGATGAATGGGGTCTTACGGTATACAGATGTCAAACGCCTCTGTCATCATAGAGCCCATTTTAGTTTGAATATCAATGTGTTCATTGTGTTTCAGTAGTCAAAGATCCAACTGGAAATGAAACATGTTTGATTTAAATACATTTGTCATTTGAGTCTTGCAGTCTTTTCATAAACATGATGTTAAATTCAATTATTAAAATGCACATTTTAAATGATCACATTGCGTCACTATTATGTCGCATTTTGTAAGAAGGTTTTTTTTTACGCCTGCTTGAGGTGGATTTTGACTCGTTGCACTGGAGAGGTAATTCTGACTTATTTATTTCTTTAACACTAATGAACAGCTGTTTGTGTGCTGAGAGTGTGATGAAAGAAAAATTACAACCTGCCAAATTAAAATAATGATTCTGAAGTCCTCTCTCCTTTTTTCTCTCATCGATGGCCAAGGTTTTGTTTCCTCCGCCTCTTGACAAACAACCCATTTGTCACGGATTGTGACCTCTAATTCTTTTGCTCTGTTTATTACCGCCATCTGTAGCGTTGCCTCCGATGAACCTGCAAGATGCAGCTGAGTTCATTTGCTTCACACTAGCTTAAATGGAGGTGCATAATTTGCAACATTTGAAAAGTTTGTGGCAAAGGACCATTAAACTGTATTGAGAACAAATTAGAAATCAAAAACATCAACTTGAATTGTATTCTAGGACGTGAATTGCCCTGCAGAGTTGTTTTTTTTTTATTGCTCCTGGCAAAAAGAAGAGGCGGCAGGGTCTTCTTAAATCTTTGTCTTTTCGCGGGAAATTAAAGGCAGTGCATCCCAAGCCTCGCTCGGTTCATTCAGGCATCTCCGCTGCTCTGAAGCCTCTGGCAAAGTGAAAAGTTGCAAAGCAAAAGTCTCCTGTAATTAGGCAAAGCTGTTTATACGCAACTCCTCCATGTCGTTCTCCCCTCAGTGAAACACTAATTTGCCTTTCGGCCGTGATAAGAATTGAGGGTGTCATCCGGTGACAGCTCATCGTTTCATTCCGCTTCGGTAGAGAAGCCCGTTCCGGCGACTGGCAGCGTCTCCTTTTCAGGTGCATAAATATGTGAGGAAAGTGAACTGGTATTTGGCTGTAGCGCGGCCGGAGTTAGATCTCAGTGTTTATTTGCTAACAGACTCCCTCTGTGTTCATACGCTGACCCTTTGTGTGGCTCTCTGAGAGGCAGGTGGATTGTGCCTCTGGCTTGCGGGCTACAGTTTGAAAGCAACAACGTGAAACCGGAGATGTAACACGACCTTGAGGCAATTAGGCCCACAATGAGGAGGGTTTTTTTTTTTTTTCTGAATTCACTCCTTTTGTGCTGCTGAATACTATTTAAGAGCAAATAAAATGAGGAACCTTGGCTTCACCGGCTGAGAGCGCCAAAGAAAATGTACAACTATGTGGCAAACAAACAGCCGCGGACTGAAGGATGGCAGCTGGTTGGACAGAAGCTGAGATGGCGGCCATGATGCCCGTCTCTCCTTTGAAGGTGCCCTTTCTTGTTGTTGTGCGATGCCTGAAGTGTGTCTGTTAACAAGGTGGAGCTTTTGGTGGAGCAGACGGGACCAGAAGACGCAACTCCGATGCAGCACAATTAAGGTTAGGACTGTAGACGCTTTCTCATTTTTTTTATAATGTGGATGCAGGAGGAAGTAGAAGGAGAGCTGGACGAGAGAGACCCTGCAGCTCCTTCCGTCCCTCCTTCTTCTTTCCCTCCTCCCTTCCGTTGCCATCCTCTTCCCTGAATGGAGTGTGTCTACCGGATCTGCCCAGGATGAAATGTCATATCTTAGACTGATCCTTATCTCTTAATCGCTTCCTTTGTCTCCCATGATTCCCCAGACCCTCCCTGACTTCCCTCCTCGGACAAGGCCCTTTGATGTGTCAGCCGCAGTTAGAGAATGGGGGTGCTGGGGGTGGGATATTTGCGGTGTGTGCATGCATGTTTGTGTGTGTGTGTGTGTGTGTGTGTGTGGTGGTCTGCTTCTGCTCTGAACCTCCGAGCCCCAGAGGTTATCAAGATTCGATGGCGGAGGAGTCCACCGGAGGGGACGGGTCCTGTTGTGTCAGGCTGGTGCTGTGCAAAGCCGGATGCAGAGAGATGACGTGTGTGTTGTTGCATTCAGAGGGAGTGTGCCTATGTTCCCGCGTGTGTAACAACAAGCGCAGGGCCGGGAGTAATGCGCGGCGCAGGCGTGTTTTTTCTGCTCGTGGTTTTATGCATATGGTATGCGTTTCAGCATGACATTTTTTCGGTGTCACCCTCCTGAGGTGAAATCATTAGCTGATGTCACATCGGCCTCAAACTTTCTCTTGGGGCTACAAGCAGATGTTTGCATGGGACTCACAGACAGTCAAATGTGAAACAAATGTTGAAAATATCACAGGATGAGTCTACCAAGTATGAAAAACAACAAAACCAGTCCAAAACGCGAGGCCAAAATGCCCCTGGTTAGTATGAGTAACTCTGGGAAAATTGTAAAAATTCTTCCACAGATTGTTTACACCCTGTCTAACACGACCTATGCTGCTACTTGAGTGCAGATATTTGTCTGGAGAATCTATAAAATGCCGTATGCACCTGCTATATTTGTGCCATGAGGACATGGCCACTTGATTTCATGACCTGCACTGAGAACACAGAGCAGAAAATATTGGCTTAAACTCTTCAAGCACGTTAATTCAGATTGATAAATTTTACATGACAAAGGCGCTGCACTGAACTTGAGATTACTGTACAGGAAAAAAACAAACATTCTCCAAACTGAAATCTGCTGATTTAAATACTTCAACAACAACAAAAAAGAGAAAGAAAGAAAAGCCAGAATGGCATGCGGTCTGATCCACTAATTCAGCAGACCTAATATTTTTGACCTTTTGACCTCTATTTCAGCCTGCGTTTCCTGCACTAATTAATTTTCCACGTTCACCTGCGGTCCAGTTCTGCGCCTTTACTTGTTTAATTCTCCATTTTGAGGTCGCGCGTTGCCCGTTTCCAGGCAAGTTGTGCTGCTCTCGCACAAAGCGCTTTTCAAATGCTCTGCTCTTCTGTCACATCTAAACATGAATCCAGCTGCATTGTTGCTCATTTAAGTGCGCGCACGGCGAATGAAGGAGAGGTGGAATGAGACGGGAAGAACAAGGCTGAGGGAGTCCAGACTTTTGGTTTCATCTGAGGTGACCGGAGGATGATCTTCTTCCGGACAGGCAACATTGGGCTGTTTTCTGCATGACAGAGAGCAGATGAGACGGGCCGTGAGAAACAGAGGAAGACAGACAGAAAGAGCCTGTTTAAAAAGTTGCGTATCTCCCGACACATCTTCAAACAGTTGCATGTGGTCATATCTTCAATCATGTGACTGTGTATGAACGCACCCTATCGCAGATCATTGTTTGTCTGGATGGCTCGCTTTGCCGATCCAACATCCGGAGGCTCATTCTTTGGTCCCTAAAGGAATCTTGGGCTCAGGCCAAGGGTGATGGGGGCACATTGTCTGCACCCTCTGGTGGCAGGATGCAACAGCACAACCTGCACTCTGTGTGCGTGTGTCTGTATATATCTGCGTGCACAGAAAGGGTGTTTGTGCATCTACGTGTCAATCTGGAGGCAGTCAAAGCTTCCTGAGGTGACAGTACAATGATGTTTGTGTGTGGAGGCCACCCAGCATCAGCTGCATATCCTGACAAAGATAGGAGACCTGGCTTGCAATTAGAGGTTTTTTTGCTCCAGCCAAAAGCAACAACGTTCATTACAGTGAAAGAGCGAGGCACTCAGTGGGTCCGGAGCCACCTGGAGATGAAGGATTGCGGAGGTGAGTGGAAAGTAGAGAGAGAGAGGAAAAAAAATAACAGTGTCAGAAAAAAAAAAAAGTCACCAAGAACAGATTCATCATCATAATGGCAAGGCTGTGATTATTGTCTCATACACAGCCTGGCGGTTTCAAACCATGAAGTGTGTTTTAAAAAAAAAAGAAAAAAGAAAAAAAAAAAAAGTACCAGCATTGTCTCAGGCACTGGTGTATCTGTGTGTATTTGCACAGTCAAGCCAGTGTAGAGAGAAAATAAGCCAGTACTTTCCCCCAGATTTAGGTCTAAGCTTGAATAAACTCTGACACTCCCTCCTTTGCGAGTGATTGTCAAGAGGCTGTTTGTTGCTTTTGGCATGAACGTACACAACTGTATACACTTAGCCATGGATGTTGGGGCATTCAAGAGTGAGATCATTAACATATGGCCAAAGCAGTTAAGGCCCGCAGACATGAGCCCAGGGGGACAGCCTGGATGTGTAAGTGAATAGTGATCATATACTTTATTACTACCTCCCTCCATGTGGAAAAAAAAAACATGCTCACGACGTGCATGTACCGGAGCGAGGGCTATGGATAGACAAACAAACAAATCAGGCAAAATTGCACTTGTGATTAGGATTTCTTTCCTGACAAAACAAAGATCTGGAACTCTATCCCATAAATTTGTGATTGTTGCGTAAATGGGTAGATTTCACTGCCTGGATTTTTGGCTGGACAAAAAAAAAAAAAAAAAAAATCTTTCTCTGCACATGAACCTGTGAGTTCTATCTATGAACGTTCAGAAGCGATATCGCAAGGCTTTTGAAGATTGCCCTCTGCAGTCTCCTCCAAAGTACAATTTTTGTTGCATTGTGTAGCCACTTGGAAAGCAGGAAAAACTGTGAAAACGTTCAATTAAACATTTCAGGCTGTAATAAAAAAAAAAAAGGAGGCGAGCAGTCACACCAAACAAACAAACCTGTTGCCTGGGTAATGGACAAAGCCCCTGCTGAGGTGGTGCACATGCAGACTGGAGATGTGTGCTGGAATAAGGTATCGAAACGAGCAACTTCCAGAGACTGGAGGAATGGAGTGGAATGTAGTGACAGATGAAGGTTGAGAGAGAGAGAAAAAAAAAAACCCACTTTTTTGTTTTGGTTCTGATGTTCCACAAAAAAAGATATTGAAGAATAGCATCTTAATGAAGACCAGGCTATCCTTGTGGCTGCTGTTCTACTGGATAAAGCGAGGGGCTTTCCAAAACACTCACATTCATTTGTCCTTTGCATCTAGGAGAGGACGTACACGCCGCACACGAGCCCCCGCCACATGTTTGCCTCTCTGGTGCTCCTCGCCATCTACCTGCCCGCCGCCCGGTCCTCTTTAACGACGATGGTGCGGGGAGCAGCGTGTTTGTGGCGGTCTGTGGTGAGTCTGCTGCTTCGAAGGAAGCGAGCAGAAAAGGCAGCGCTGGTGTCGTAGCAAAGTCAAAACACTAATGAGTTTTTCCTTTGGCACTGATGGCTGCACCGAGTCAAACCAGGTCACTCAGATTTGCATTTCCATTACCGGTTTAAACGCGTCGAGCTTTGCTGAGTTGCGCCCGAAAACGTTCCGCTGGAGTCGGGCCAAAGCACGGCGGTTCGCCCTGCCTCCGAGTGGGTCGCGGTGACATCTCGCTGACCCCAAGACGCTCTCATTTCTCCCCCAAAGAAAAGCACGTGTTGCAAGATTCAACCCCAACAGACAAAAGGTTTTTTTTTGTTTTTTTTCTGTATGTTGAGCTCTCAGACACCTTTGGAGCTTCGAGATGAATCACAGGTTTAAATATCAGTTTCTCCCCCACGTGCCTGTTTGTGCGCTCAGCTATCTCCTAATCAGAGTTGCACTACTGCTGACGAAAGCCGAATATTCTGATTTTGTTGTTCCATTAAAACAAACGCTACAAAACGATGGAGGACTTTTATTGTGAAGCGTTTATAGGAAATGACATGTACCCACTCGCTGCTCAACAGCTGCTCTTTACCACTTGTCACAGGCCCGGATCAGCCTGCTGCTTTTAAATGTCATCGACGGGCATGTCATCAGTTAAAGATGTTCCTCCAAGCCCTTTCATGAATCCTGGCTGTTGTGGGCTGACACACCGAGTCAAACCAATTCAAACCAAGCCAGCACATGTGTATGGAAAAGGCCTATAGGGCATTCTGTTTGACTGGTCAACACGTGCTGTGTGTTCCTGTGTGTGTTTGTGTGAGGCTCGCGGCCACAGCCGTGCCCGGAAAGGCTTGGAGCACAACCAGTCATTAGGAAGTCAGTCCGTCTGGAGTGCATTATGGGCTGGGTACTGTAACTCAGCAAGCACAGGCTGCTATCAAATCAGGGATAAGGGGAGGAAAGAGGGAATAAAAGAGAGACAGAAAGAGAGAGAGAAAGACAGAGAGAGAGAGAGAGAAAACCTTTGTCAGCCATTAGACACCACTGGCTCCTTTTACCACTCTTGTTCCCGATGTGGGACATCGTACGCACTTCACAGATTTTCAGGAAAACATTTGAATGTTAGTTTGGATAAATTGCCCTATTGAAGGTAAAATAAATAGCACATGGCGGAAAGGAAAATAAAGGAGAAGAATTTCAGCAATTGGAAGGAAGGCTGGAAGCACTGCTAGATGAATGACTGAGTTTCTTGGATATAAAGTGCCCCAGATTGTGCTGCAGGGGTTCACAGCAGATGGGGTTTTGACCGTAGCACTCAACAGTTTGACAGGTTTCGGTACTTTTCTTCAAATTAGCGTTTTTCGCCTCCATCGAGTGGTCAAGTTTCACTCCGGAGCGGAACAGGGGAGGACACAAACGCATGAGGCAAGAAAGAAATGCACACTCGAGAGTGAAAGATGAGCGCTATGAGAAAAGAGAACTGAAAGCGATGGTCAGCCAGCTCAAAGCTTGGCACCTGGTATGTGTCACTTAAGGAGTTTTAGCTGTGGCCAGGCTAATAATGTGTTGTAACGCTTTTAGAACTTCAAATAACAGTTGTGAACAAGCTGTAAACATGCACACAAGTTGGCAGTGCTGTTTTTTTTTTCTTCTTCTTTCTTTCTTTCTCCATGGCTGTGGGAAGTCAAGCAGTGGTGCAGTGATGGTGGTGCAATCTGAACAGACCTACGCGAGTCCGTGATCTCCCATACAAACAACTCGAAAAGTTTCCATTTCAGGGCTTGTTCGTGAGGAAACATCAGCTGGAGGATTTTCTTGATCAAAAGTCATGTGCTAAAATGTAATTGTGTCCAGAAGTCTGCAGAAAGTGAATGGTCAGGCTAGGCTTGGCACAAATTGATTGCAGGGAGAAGTGTGTGTAGACATGGTCCAACCAAGGGCTAATGAGGACATCTGTCAATCTGCTCAAAGCAAAGTCCAATTTTATAGTGTTTTGCCATTAATAGCACTAAAACGGATCACCATCCTGCTGGGTACCGTTACAAAACACCTCTTTCTCTGACAGAACAGATCGTTCAAATGTCCTCTAGTTAAGACTCAGACATCTCGCAAAGTACCCGGCACCAAAGACTGCATCACTCTTATTCATCCAGCACCAAATATAAAAGTAGGTGTTTAAAAGCATGGACACTCCAGCTGACAAAACTCGACAAGGTCAATATTTGTGTCTTTTTATCCACTGGTCTCTGTCCACGTCGAAAATAGCGTTGTGAGTCATCTGCCTGCATCATTCAACCGCAAAAATACAAACAGATTTTGTTTCTTAGTGAGTTTGGTGACGTGGCAGTGATTCAAACCTTTCCAAATGGCAGCAAACTTTAGAATCTTGCCGTAGCTGGTTAAAAAAAACAAAAAAAAAACAAAACAAAAAAAAACAGCCTGTTGAACCGTCCACTGAATTTAGCGTATTAAACCACACAGAACTCCACCAGAATGATATTTGTTTTACTCTTGATTAAACACTGCCTTCCTGCTCTGCGCCTTGAATCTAGAAGACAATCTGCTGCTGGGGGCAGCCAGTTAAGGCATCGTCTTTGACATCTTGACTTCATCCTGGTGTTCTGTTTTATGATTTAGCAGCAGAAGAGGAAAGGAATTGCCTGGCAAGTGTCTGGCCTTCATGTTACAGCAGTCGACATATTGAAACACCTGTTTTGATTTATTGTGTTTGGGTAGTTGGCAATGGATGGATTCCAGCGCCCAGCTTCTTGCACGTGCTCTGCCAAGAAAACACACATGTCCCTAAAACAGCTCAGCCGCTGCGCCGCGCACACACATACACACACGCACACACACACGAGCTCAGAAACAGGTACATGCAAAAAAACAACCAAAAAAACAACAACAACGCACACACACACACATACACACCATACAAGTTTTACAAATGACTTGGTTGAGAGATCAATCATGAAAGCAGACTTTCTGGAAGTCTGCGTTAATGCCTTTCATTTCTGACCAACCCCCGCTGAGCACAGGTGCACTGGCACAGAGAAGAAGAAACAAGAGAGAACAGCACAATCAAACGGGGGGGTGGGGGAGGAATAGTGTAAGAGAGAATACCATTCATCAGTCTGCCCCCAGATCACCTTTGACACGATCCCACCTGTCAGCATGGGCGCAGACCAAGCCCCATCTGAACCCATAAGTGCACTAAGCCCAGGAAGCAAAAAAAAAAAGCACTGCACAGCCTTCTTGGTCCTGTGCCAGAGTTCCTCTCTGCTGGCCCGGTGTCTATATATCTGGTGCACAGACTCGAGTTAAAGATGAGCAAATAGAAAGGCCATCTGGCAGTTGTCTGGCCTTAGTTGTCTTTGAGACGAATGATGGATTCTATTGGAAAAAGCCACCAAAAACACAAAATAGCTAAGGTCAGTAAGTTTAGGAAATCCTTAAAGTGCAAGTGGGACGCAGAACTTTGTTGTTTTGAGTTTTGGAGAGAGTTGCGGATTTGGATGCTATGCAAATTTCAGTTTTACACCACACAAGAAGGATCACGTTTTCTTGTTTTTCAGGAGGTTTGTGTATTTTTCACTGTTACATCTAAACAGAATCGGAGAGGAAAGTCCAAACTGGACGGCTCTATCTCTTGATTGCAGCTACACCGGCTGGCATCAGCGCCGCCCGTCTTGGTGGTTCGCGGCTGTCGTCATGTTGACGCATGCATATGCTCTCCTAATTAGATGGTTGGGGGACCCAGACGACCGTTTGCCAAGGCCAGACGGGGTACTTCCCTTTCCTGTGTGTCAGAGAATGACATCACAGTCTGGGTGACAGGACAACCTATCATTGGTATGATCAAGCAGGACGTGATGTGTGCGCGGAGTGACTGAGCCAACCTCAGAGTCCTGTCAGAGTCCACCATGGAGACCAGGCTCGGGGGGGAAGTAGCCCATGTGCCAAGAAAGCGTGGGCTGTGCCACTTCAATCCAGGAATTCTTATCATGTTGACTTTTCCGAAGGGATGCACCACACTGTGGTTTCATCTGCAGCTGGGACAACAAAGTGGTGAATGGAAGGGCTAGTGAGGAAGGGATATTGCCCACACACTCACCTCCTCCCACTCGCTCGCTCCTTCTCCTGCTACGCCCATGAACACTGGCCTCAAATCCTGTGGCAGCCATCAGCGGAGAACTTTGCGAGCTGTGGGCCTCTGCTGAGCCACTCTCCAGGGCCGAGGCCATAAAACAAAAGCACTTGTAACATGAAAGAATTCCAGCAATTAACAAGAGGAAGTGGAACATCTGAGAGAAGATGTTTGAATTCTCAGTGTGCTCTTCTGGGCGAAGTGACAAAAGCTGGGGTGGCTCCTGCGAGCTGATGCTCTCCCCACCACCACCACCACCACCGGCACCACCACCACCACCAGCAGTGCCACTTCACAAGCCAAACTACCCTTATACATTTCTCTCAAAGCTGAGCGTGGATTCCCTGCTTCGCTGCAATCTGTTTTTGACCAGTGAGACCTCGGGAAAACATGTCCACCCTGAGTGCAGGCACCCTCCCGGGGAGCATTCCTGCCTTGAAAGGTTTATTTGGTTATCTCTCCAAATGTCCTGAGGTGAAATATACTGTTAAGTAAACTGAGCTGATACAAACCAGTTGTCGGCATGCAATAGTAAACAGATTTTTTAACCGCTCATGAAATGGTCGCTGCCTGAACCGGTGCAGAGGACTGTGCACCATCTTCCTCCGCTGGTAAGAAATAGCAGGTTTTCACTCAAAATGCGCAAAAATAAAAGAATAAAGATGAACTTTTGCACCGAGGCATTCTGGCATCTGAACTGTCTCAAAGTTTCGTACAAATGAGCGCTTTTGTTGCACCGACTTCAATAATCCAGGAGATTAAACGTGAAAGTCTGAAGTCACGAAGGATGTGCAACTTTTCTTTGCAAAAAAAAAAAAAAAAAACCTGTGTTGCGGAGAGTAAACTGTGTGCGTGCGCTTGAGTGTGTCTACAGTTTTCCAGAATTTGGTCTGCATTCATGTGGATAATTATAACTTTATGGAGATTTTTTTTTCCTCCCTTCCTGATGACCACATCTGCAGCAGAGGGAAATAGTAACGGAAGATGGCCAAACTTTCTGGTTGCCTCTTTTTCTGTCTCTCTGCTCCCTGCCCCCCCCCCCCCCCCCCCCCCCCCCCCCCCCCCCCCCCCCCCCCCCCCCCCCCCTCCCTCTT